>NW_020869500.1:176152-191152 GCF_003789085.1 Penaeus vannamei
GATTGGTCCAACCTGAACGTGACGCAGCTCCAGTGGCAGCCGTCGCAGGGGCAGAGCGCCTTCTGGCTGGGCGGACCGCAGGAGGATGTGTCCTACGGCGATGATCTGGGTGAGATAATGTCGTATTTTAATTGTCCTTTATTTTTTTACAGGTGGGGGTTTAGGGACTGTCATAGTGTATATTCCCTTGCGATAATGTTCCTTGTGTCGACTTACCGTGATGATTAGGGCTTGCAAAAATATTCATTACGAGTTTACGGATGACACCAAACTCGCATTCTCAATATGATCACATTTCTCCTCAAACACTTGGTAAAACCTTTAAAAGAACTCACGAGTACCTTTCCACATCCACTCAAATAAACCAACTCAGCGCCCCCTCCAAAAAAAAAAATAATAATAAAAATAATAATAAACAAACACACACAAAAACGTAAACAAGATTTGACTCGTAAACAAAACGCCCTTCCCCTACTCCTCCAGGCGGGTACGCGGTGTTCGAGACGTCGCAGAGATCCCGCAGAAGACGATCGGCGGAAGCAACTTCGAGTCGGCGATGCTGATGTCGGCGATCAGACCCACCACAGGACCCAAGGGAATGTGCGTCAAATTCTGGTGAGTAACTCGCCTGAATCGTGAATAAGCTGGATGCGAGTCAAAGCCCCGAGACTGGCCTGATTAAGCCATGAGGAAGAGGAGTCGTGAATAGGGAAAAATGGATAAAGAGGGTCACGGGGCATTGATATCCAAGATGTATTAAAGCAAGTCGAGTATCTCACACACCACAACAATGGTGAAATCTAGGTCCAACGAATAGAAAAAAATATATAATCTAAATAACTGATACAACACCAGAGTTGAGGCGGTAGTAAGCAGTCTCCAAATCTTCGACCGCCACTTACAATCCCAAATGATCCAGGGAACAGAAAACGAAGATTCCAGAACCAAGGAGTAAAAAACAAAACAATAAAAAAAGCAACAGAAGAATTATATCCGCAGAAAGAAGTAGGGAGGGTCAAGGTAAAAAAACAAAAACAAAAAAAATAAGTGGGGGATTTAAATTATTCAAGGATTAAGCTAAAGCATAAAAAGAATAATGGTGGGAAATGATCATCGGAAGGCTAATAAGAACCAGGGATGAGGAAGCGAATTAAGGTTACAAGGAAAAGAAATTGTCTAACGAACAGGATGAAAACCGGAGAAGGAAAAATAGATTTAATAATTATTGCACGAAAGTCTAACGGGATAATAAATCATTTGTTTAACGATAAGGATAATGCTGATGCTAATATCACAAATATCTATGTTAATGAAGATATTACGATGGAATAGTTCCAAAAGCCAAGCACATTAAAGCTAGATTATGGACTTCAGTTTAAAAAAAAAAGTAAAATTTGTCGTATAACAATCAGTTGTAGTTGTATATAACCTCCTCTATGTACCTCATGTAGCATATGCCCTGACGAAGCAATAGTGAAAAGGCCTTCGGCATATCGTTTTCTCTTGCCCTTCCCTACGTCTGTTCCTGTTGCATAACAATCAGTACTAATAACATTCCTGCAAAGTGTGATTACATGATAGTAATATTAATTGATATTAATCCCAATGCTGAGAGAAAACGAATATGATTAAAACACACAGGCAGACACCCACCCATCATCGCCGATTCAACAACGTGCACCCACTCACTCACTCGATCACTCCACTGCACTCATCCACTCCACTCACCCATCCACTCCACTCACTCACCCACTCCATTCCACTCTCCCACCCACTCCACTCCACTCACCCACCACACTTCCCCTTCCACCCCACTCCACTCCACTCACTCACTCCCCTTCCCCCTCCCCACACCACTTCCCCCTCCCCCCCTTCCCCTCCACCCCCCCCACTCCACTTCCCTCCACCCCCCACCCCCTCCCCACTCCACTCCACTCACCCCCTTCCCCCCCACCCACCCCACTCCACTTCCCCCCCACCCCCCACTCCACTCCACCCACCTAACCACCCCCTCCACCCCCACTCCACTCCACCACCTAACCACCCCCTCCACCCCCGCCTCCCTCCCGCCCCAGGTACTCGATCGGCGGCCTGAGTCCCGACCGCCTCCGGGTCCTCCTCCACCCGATGCCCGACGACATGACCAAGGACGACATGGACGAGATGATGATGGGCTACGACGGGAGCGACGACGTGGTGCTGTGGGAGGCGCGCGACATGACCATGGGCGACTGGAAGGAGGGCCAGGTCGTCTACACCTTCGACCAGAGGCACTCGTGGGTTTGGGTCGAAAGGGATTTGGTCGTTTTTTTCATCTTCTTCTTCTTCTTTTTGTTTTTGTTTGTTTGTTTGTTTTTATTTTTATTTATTTATTCTTTATTTATTTTTATTTTTATTTTTATTTTTTTTTCTTTTTTTTTTTTTTTTGCTTTCTTTTCTATCTTTATTTTTTCGTCTTCTTTCTATCTTTATTACTTTTTTTTCTATCGTTCTATCGATCTTTTATTTTTTTCTTCCTATATTCCTTTCTATCTTTCTTTCTTTCCTTCTATCTCTCCTTTTTTCTATCGCTCTTTCTTCTTTCTTTCTTTTTAGGGGAAGAGGAGGGCACTGTTATTCATGGTTAGATTTTGTTTTTCTTTTCTTCAGTCTATTTTTTGTTGTCTTCTCTATTTTCTCCTTTCATTCCGTATTCAAGTCCCTATTTCGCAAATGATAAACAAATGATCAAAAACCGTCATGGAAATCATACTAATAGAATAAACATGATTAAAATAGTCAAAAATCGTAATGCAAGCAACACTAATAGAGCATAGGCCTACATGCTTGAAATAGAGCCATAGACCTACAAATAAGCTCGACCAACATCCCCCCCTCCTCCCCCAGGTGATCTTCGAGGGCATCCCGTGGACAGCAACGACCTGAGCAGGAGGTTCCGGGGCTTCATCGCCATCGACGAGCTCTCCTTCGCCGATTCGAGCGAGTGCGGCGCCTTCTGCACGTTCGAGGGCGGCATCTGCGGCTGGACGCAGGACTCCAAGGACGACTTCGACTGGACGCAGGTTAGGGGCTTCGGTTTCGATGTGTGGGTGGCTGGGTGGGTAGGTGGGTGAGTGGATGGGATGGTGTGTGGTTGTGTGTTTATATGTGGATGAATAGATAATAAGAAAATATTTATAGATAGATAGATGAATAGACAGCTAGATAGGGTAGATAGATAGACAGACATCCGTACAGTGCGTTAAGTGTGTGCATATGTATTATTAGTATCAGTGAACATTTACACACAGTAGCTCCAATGCCAGCCACCGTCAATACCCCCTTCTCCCTCCTTCCCCGCCCCCCACAGAGCCGCGGCAGCCTGAACCCTTCGACGGGGCCACCGAGGGACCGCTCCTCCTTCGCCAACAACGGCATGATGGGAGGGTACGCCTTCATCGACTCCAGCTACCCGAGGAGGCCCGGAGACAAGGCGCGACTCATGAGCCAGGAGTTCCAAGGCACCAGTGAGTTGGTTTGTGCGTCGGGGGAAAAGGGAGGGAAATAATGGGATAAAAGGGAAAGGGAAGAAAGGAAGAGAAGGAAGGATAGAGAAACAGTCATTTGGGATTTTTTTTTTTTTTAGGGTTAATGGAGAAACGAGAGAAAGACAGGCTAGGAAACAGGAAAGTCACTCGGGAAAGATGTTCCGCTTTCTCACATGCACGCAAAACCTTTCCGTCAACATGACAGCCAACCTAACAACTGCCCTACCCACCCCCCTCCCTCCCCTCCCAACAGACCCGGACAGCCCCCTGTGCATGCGTTTCTGGACACACATGTTCGGCAACGGCATCGGCTCCCTTAGGGTCATCATCTTCGACGTGAACACCGACGAAGACAAGGTTATCTGGCAGATCTCTGGTGAGGCTGGGAATGCGTGGTACCAAGGCCAGGTACCCATTGCCTCCCCTTCGCCCTTCAAGGTACCACCAAACTCTGTTGAGCTGCCAAGCTTCAAGGTACAGTCAAGGCGCGCAGGCCACGGAGTAACTGCTGCATCTAGGATTTCATTCATAAGCGCGGAGATGCGGAAAATTCTGTGTAATGGGGAATGGTAGAAATGGGGAAAAATTATAAATATCTAATAATACATATTGCATAGATAGATAGATACATTAATAGTGAGATAGAAAGATATACATACAAATAAACTGATAGATATAAACTGATTGAGATCGGAAACATATCACAACTAGGTATTAGATATCAAAACAACACCCAAACGATTCAAACATGTGAATCAGTTGCACAGGTAGGGGTATTTTCATTCTCTTTGGAGTTATCATTCCACTTACAAATAAGTATTTTGTCCATGCTTTCAAGTAGTAAGAGATGCAGTTCTCTGTATGCCTGCTTGCTGACTGTGCCTTGTAATGTGCATGAACGAACCAGCGCACAAAATATGTATCATGTGTACGTCTTAACTCATGTTGTCTTACAAGCACACTCTGTATTATGTCTACTTTAAGATCATGCTAACGGTAACTCACCAATGCCACAGTTTCCGTGCACTGTAAATATAATCACAGCACGATGGAATATCCTTTCGCGGTTAGAAGAATAACTGGTTCTTGCGCTTCGTCTCAGATCGTGTTCGAGGGCGTGGTGGGCGCCAATAACTTGGGGGACATCGCTATCGACGACATTTCCATCATCCAGGGCGCTTGTCCGAGTAAGTTTGTCTTTTGATGTTAACAGGAGTAAGTGCAATAGCATGTTTTTTTTTCCTTGGTGGTAGCATTTTTTCCCTTTTTCGTGTTTATCTAAAGAAAAAATGCTTACTTCCTTTTGACCAAGATTACACAAATCCATTAAAAAAAAAAAAAAAAAAAAAAAGTTTAAGACAATCACACCTCTCCTCCTCCCTCCCTCCCTCCCCCCCCTACCCAAGGTGCACCCCAAGTGGCAGCCGGAAACAACGGCGACTGCACCTTCGAAGTGGACGAGTGCGGATGGACGAACCCGGGCCCGAGGGAGCGCGCGGACGAGATCGACTGGGTGCGGACGGTCGCTGCGGACAATCGGGCTCCGTCACGTGACCACACCATCGGCACGGCGCAAGGTAGGCCTATGCACTTGGAGCTTCTTCGGGAATGTACGAGGGTCTGAGATGTTCACAGAGGATAGATAGTAGATGCCTAATCTTTTCTTTTCTTTTTCTTTTTCTTTTTCATTTATTTTATTTATTTATTTATGTTTATTTATAGTTTTTGGTCCAGGACCTGAATATGTATTTTTCGCATATAATTGTATGTTGTTGTAGTTTCTTCTTCTTCTTACGGTTTGTTATCGAGATTCTCAGTTGCTAGAAAGATAAAAATCCCTATTTATTTATCTATTCATGTATTTCACCTCCCTAAGTTCTTGCCATGTGATACATGTTCCACATTTTTCACACTTTTTGCTTGATGTGTTAACAAATTATTATGGTGTTGATAATTTTCGTTTACTTTCCGTTTGTCTTTTGTATTTTTTATTTGTATTTTTTATTTTTCATTTTTTTTTTTTTGTCATGTGTTAATATCATGAGAATTATATACGCGAATGTACCTGCACGAGAGTCCACCTGAGTACATTTATTTCGTGCCCAACATACCCCAACATGATCTCATTCGTCACCTTTGTATGTTGCTTGTTTCTCATCCTTAAATGTCTGCCTATCTGTATCTGTCTACCTGATTATCGATTGATCTGTCTATCTGTCTGTTTATCCTTGTACTTATATGCCTATTCTGTAGGCCTATCTATCTACCTGTTTGTCTATGTACCTCTGTTTCTCCCCTTTTCCTTCTTCCTCTCTTTCTGTTTCTTAATCTGTTTACCCCTTCTTCTCGCTGTAGCAGGCTGTCATATTAGATTATCTTGCGGCTGAAATCTAAATTAAAATCAGAAAAGGCGCTCAGAAAAAAACGATTTTTTTATCGCGTAATTCGGTGATCTGTAGAAATCTCGTCTTTTTATGGAGATGGTTAAAGGAGGGTGTATTATTATAAACTTCAATACACTCGCGCGCGTTTTACAGAAAAAATAAAAAATCTTTAACAAGGAAAAAAGTTATTGTTCTGTGTAAAACTGAAATTATCTGTATATTTTATTGGACATGTATTTTTTTTTTTTTTTAATATTTACATAAGCACTAAAAAACACATGTTTAGAGTCTACATAAATGTTAAACCGAATATCCAGCCTAAAAAATTCTGCAATTTCGACCGTCAATTATTCAAAGTCGCACCTTACCTTTTCACATTTCCCTTGCCTTTTCTTTCTATTTTTTTCCTTTTTTCTTATGCTACGTTTCGCGATCTCTTTCCGCCCGCCCTGAAAGCCCGCCCATGCCTTCATATTCACGCCCCTACGTTCGCCTCATACTACCCTCACCCCCTTGTCCCTCCCCCTCCTCTCCACGCACCCATGCAGCATCTCTCCGCCCACCTGCCCTTCCACGCCAGGCAGACGACGCCCATCCGCCCACCCCTTCTCACGCCCTCGGACTAGGCCCCACGGCACCCTCCACCCCCCCGACCCCCTTTCACGCCCATTAGTGTCCCCTTACGTTCCTCTTGGCTTCCCCGCCCTCAAAACCCGCCCATCCCCGCCCACGCCTCATCCTCCTCGAAATCCGCCCACGCCGCCATGCATCTTCCTAAAAAAAAAAAAAAAAAAAAGTTGCTCATCCCTACCCTCGCCTTCATCCTCAACTCCCGCCCATCCCCGCTCACACCCTCATCCATCCCCTCCAAACCCGCCCACCCCACCATCCCCGCTCATACCTTCATACATCCCCCTCCAAACCCGCCCATCCCCGCCCATCCCCACCCATCCCGCCCACGCCTTCATCCATCCCCCCCATCCCCGCCCATCCCCGCCCACGCCTTCATCCATCCCCCTCCAAACCCGCCATCCCGCCCACGCCTTCATCCATCCCCCCATCCCCGCCCATCCCCGCCCACGCCTTCATCCATCCCCCCATCCCCGCCCATCCCGCCCACGCCTTCATCCATCCCCCCCATCCCCGCCCATCCGCCGCCACGCCTTCCCCCGCCCTCGGCCTCCAGGACTAACGCTTGTCTCCCGACGTAGGGTCCGCGGCCCACGAGAGCTCGGCGCAAGACCGCAAGTGCTCCCTTCTTGTTCTCGCACCACCACAAGTCTGACCCTTTTGGTTCCCTTTCTTTGGCTGAATGACGTTTTTTGTTTTTTTTTTTTTTTTTTTGGTTATTTGTTGTTTGATTTTGTTGTTGTTGTTATTGGTTGTTGTTGCTTTTGTTTTTTTGTTTGTATTCACTCTTTTTTCATTGTTTATCTTTTACAGCATTCGACTTTATTTTATTTATTTATTTTTTTAATTCACGATGAGTTAGTAAGATTAGATGTCATAAATACAATATTAGTAATGCAAATAACAAAAATCAGATACAGATCAAACAAACAAAAAGAGAAATTTAACAATCAAAATGGGTCGTCAGAGTTGTGGTAAAAGCACATCACAAGGCACAGAGTAATCTCCTTAGGTAATTCATTCACGCCTATAGTCTAAAAAGTATGTACGCCATCTTCTTAAATTTTCAATAAGGAGTAAAAACGCACGTGGTGAAATTTACTGGTTTATGTAAGGATAATCAGAAAATACTAGCGATAATAGCGGTAAAGAAAACTATTATCATTATTTATTATGGATTTTTTTCTGTAGGATAATATATACACATAGATTAGATTGCTGCACATTTTAGTTTTGCTTTGTTCATTTAATTTCTTTTATTTCAGTTAACTACTTTGTCGTGTGGAATTTTAAAGTATGAATCAATTTCCCTTCCTAAAAAAAAAAAAAAAAAAAAAAAAAAAATCCTCAAGCAGACAGAAGAGAATATAACAGTATTACCTTAGGTTGCTTTATACTTCCGTTTTCTTTAATACAAAGAAGCACCGCACCGCCTAATACCCCAAACTTTTTTAAAAACTACATCCTTACTGTTTAGTTCCGCTTTTTTCCTTTTATAACCAGCATGGTGTAAAAGGGCATTCGTGTATATAACTTGAACGCTTTGTTGAGTAGAAGTTTTAACATGTAAGACATATAATCTATAAGCTTTGTGTGTGTGTGTGTGTGTGTGTGTGTGTGTGTGTGTGTGTGTGTGTGTGTGTGTGTGTGTGTGTGTGTGTGTGTGTGTGTGTGTGTGTGTGTGTGGTGTGTGTCATATATATATATATATATATATATATATATATATATATATATATATATATATATATATATGTGTGTGTGTGTGTGTGTGTGTGTGTGTGTGTGTGTGTGTGTGTGCATATATATATATATATATATATATATATATATATATATATATATATATAATATATATATGTTGTGTGTGTGTGTGTGTGTTGTGTGTGTGTGTGTGTGTGTGTGTGTGTGTGTGTGTGTGTGTGTGTGTGTGTGTGTGTGTATGTGTGTGTGTGTGTGTGTGTGCATATATATATATATATATATATATATATATATATGTGTGTGTGTGTGTGTGTGTGTGTGTGTGTGTGTGTGTGTGTGTGTGTGTGTGTGTGTGCGTGCGTGTGTGTGTATGTTGTGTGTGTGTGTGTGTGTGTGTGTGTGTGTGTGTGTGTGTGTGTGTGTGTGTGTGTGTGTGTGTGGTGTGTGTGTGTGCGTGCGTGTGTGTGTACATATATATATATATATATATATATATATATATATATATATAATATATATATATATATGAAATATATATATATATATGTATATTATATATATATATATATATATGTCTGTGTGTTTGTGTGTGTGTACACATCCGTTTATACTCGATTCCGTGTACATATTCAATCCCAAAATGGCTTCACTCCATTCCCAATCCTCCATTACTTATGATCCTGCAACAACAAACGACAGAGAAATAAAACAGGGAGAGAAACAGATCCCCACCAAAAAATAATCCTCCTTTTCCTCCCCCTTGTCTTCTGACCACAGGGTTCTACATGACGCTCCCCCGGGGTCTGTGCAGCGCGGGACCGGGCCTGGTTCGTGTCCACCACCATCAAGGGATCGTCGGACCCCATGTGCATCGCCTTCTGGTCAGTGCCTTGTCTCCCTGTGTGTCTGACTGCTGTATCTGTTTACTATTGTTGTTCACATTTCTATGATTGTTGTTCTTTGTAGAAAGGCATGAATGAGAACGAATGTCTTCACAATACAAGAGATGTATTTAACCGGTTTCGATTATATCTTCGTCATTAATACATGTATTTCTGACGAAGATATAATCGAAACCGGTTAAATACATCTCCTGTATTGTGAAGATATTCGTTCTCATTCATACCTCTCAACAGTTGTCAACATGAATACGGTTCATTGGCTTTCTTGTTGTTATTAGTTTTATCGCTATTGCTTTTACCATTTTCATCATTTTTCTTTTAATTACCACTTTTATCATTGTTAATGTTGTTGCTATTTGCATCATTGTTATTTTTCTTTTTGTCGTTACTATCATTGTTACTTTTATAAGCGCATTATTGTTTTAACTACCGTTGTTTTCATCGTTCCAGGCTTAGAATACCTATTAACTGTGATCAACCATTGTTCATACATATATGATAAGAAGTATTTCCATAAACATACTTTCTTACACCTAGCATACGTGTATAGTATTCTAATTCTCAGTCCAAAGTTAATTCTACTAACACACCATGTTTGAAGCCTACATAAAATACAACATAAAATCACCAGCATTTGATCGCAGAGGTGACTCGCAAATGTCTCCAACAGGTACTTCATGTATGAGCCCTTCATCGATCCTTCGGGCCATCTCTCGGTTCCTTGATGGTCTACATCAGCTTCGAGAAGGACGGGACCTCGGTTCTGGAGCCCGTGTGGGCGCTGAAGAACCACCAGGGACCCAACTGGATGTACGGCCAGGCCAGAGTGCAGAATGACGACGACTTCTTGGTATGTTTTTTTTATCATGATGTAATTGGGTGAGAAAATAATTTGGTGTTGCAGTTCTCATTAGATTTTGACCGCATACTTATTGTTATAAGTATTATCATGCATAATTTAGTTATTATCATATCGTTGTTATGGTCATTATTGATATTATTATTTGTAACCATCATCACGACCATCATCTCTTTTTCATCATCATCACCATTCTTATCATTACCATCATCTTTTATCATTACCATTCCATCATCACCACCACCACCATAACCATCACCATCTCCACATAACCCTAACCAAATCACCCATAACCATCACATCTCCACCATAACCCTAACCAGCATTACCTTCACCCTCTCACCACCCTCCTTCCTGACGGCGCCCCCTACCCCTCCCCAGGTGGCGTTCGAGGGCACGTGGGGCAGCAGTCGAGGCAACGGCTTCATGGCCCTCGATGACATCACGCTCTTCACCGGCGACTGCTCCAGTGAGTGGGTCGCGCTGGTCTTAATCATTTATGTCATTATAGATACAACTATATCTGTAATTCGATTTATGTGTGTGTATGTGTACAGATATTCTATTAACGAATATTCTGGGAAATCAGTAATTCTCCTGCCCCAGATTAAAGGGGAATTTATCTCTTGAAACTGTGAAATTTACTTCTAGATATGAATGCTGAGATAATGCAGGTGTTTCTTGACTGGACTTTCGATTCCGTGCCTGCAATTAGAAAAAAAAAAAATCAATATATATGTATATACATATATATATATGTGTTGTGTGGTGTGTGTGTGTGTGTGTGTGTGTGTGTGTGTGTGTGTGTGTGTGTGTGTGTGTGTGTATGTGTGTGTGTGGTGTGTTGTGTGTGCGTGTCTGTGTATGTTTGAAGTTGTGGACGTAGGCGCGTGCGTCTTAAGTGCACAATATTTATAAACTTCGTACGCCTCGCCTAACCCCCCCCACTCCTGCCACAGCGATGCCGGAGAAGGCCATGACGTCGAAGGACTGCGACTTCCAGCGCGACGCCTGCCAGTGGAAGAACACGACCACGGACTCGGACTTCCGCTGGACCACCGCCTCGATCTCGCGCCGGCCGGCAACCTGCCCGACCACACCTTCGGGGGCCCGAGTGAGTAGCGCCTCGGGGAATCGTCGTCATTCTCTAAAGAAGGGGTGAAATGAACCGCCGTGGCTCTCCATTTCACTCTGTAGCATGGAGAGTTGTCAGGGGTTGGTTTGAAACAATGGAGGGACCCAAAGGTTCTTTCTCTGCTCGTAGTTCCGGCTAATTAGGCGGTTTATCTCCGCCGTATATTCCAGTGGCTCTGTATTTGCGCAAGACATAGTTCACGAAAGCAATCTTTCCAGGAAGATTACCGGGGACATTACTCCCCACAAACAATTTTAGATAAAAGCTTATTATAGTTTTCTTTCAATGATAGAATAAGCATTTCTGAACTTCTCTTCTCCAGTGAACTCTCCAGAAAGGATGATGGCATGCTTATCATAGAAACAACAAGGGCAGAACCCACTTTCGGAATTCAAAGGCTTCTTTTAGACTCGAAAATAACTCCTTTTTCCTCCCTCGACAGTCGGCTACGCTACTTCGACGTGTTCAACCAGGCGCCCGCCCCCAGAGCCTCACCTTCACCTCGCCACCATGGACAAGTCAGAAGACGGCACGCCCATCTGTCTCACCTTCTGGTACGCCTACTTCGGCGCCAGCGAGAGCACGAAGCTCAAGATCAGCAGGGAGGTGTACGAAAGAACGCTGAGGAGAGGAGAAGACGAGGACGCTGAGGAGGTGCGTCTCGCGAGGCCAGGGCGGAGGGAGGGTCGGCGGTCCTGCGGTGCCTCTGCCTCCCTTCGTCTTCGTCTGTTGTTGCCTTTTTTTCATTGCCTTCTCTGCCTCTTCTTCTCCATGCTTCTCCTTCTCCTACTCTCTTCCTTACTTCTCATTTTCCTTCTTCCTCCTCCTCCTTTCCCCTTCTTATTTCTTCTATTTTCTCTTAACAGTAATAGATCATACTTGTATTTAGCGTATGATATTTTAGGAGTGACATGATCATTATACATATTGTAAACATCATTACCGACGCAAATCTAAAAATAAGAAAAAGAATCCATCAAAAATCTCAGAATGCTACCATAGTAAAAGTACAACTACTACTAATAATATAACGTTACTCTTTCTTCCTCTTCCTTTCGTTAGTTATGCTCACCATTCTTATAAAAGGCGATGTTATCAGCATCATCAATATCCTTATCCTTATCATGAAACCGACCGCTGACATACATATATATGTGTGTGTGTGTGTGTGTATATATATATATATATATATATATATTATATATATATATATATATATATTATATATATAATATATATTATATATATATTACATATATTATATATATATAATATATATATATAATATATATTATATATATATATATATAATATATATTATATAATATATATATTATATATATATATTTATATATTATATATTATATATATATTACATATATTATATATATATATATATATATATATATATATATATATATTATATATTATATATATTATATATATATATATATGTTTGTATTTATATACATACATAATACATTCATACAAACACACACACACACACACCACACACACACACATACACACGCACACACACGCACGCACGCACGCACGCACACACGCACACACACACGCACAACCACACACAAATATATTGTCGTTGTTGTCACTCATGGTAACGGTCTATGTCTCTTCTGGTAATTGCGTCTTCCTCATCTCTTCTCTCGCAGATCTGGTCTCTGGACGCGGCCAACATCGGCACGCAGCGCCCGAGTGGCAGTTCGGGCAAGTGCAGGTCAACACAGACACCGATTTCCGCGTCAGCATCATCGGCATGGCCAGCAATGGGGGCTTTGCCATCGACGATATCAAGACGTATGGCGGAGGATGCAGACGTGAGTGAACTGTTTGCGCCTGTCTTTTTTTTTTTTTTCGTCCTAAGGCCCTGTCCAGACAAGCAATTTTAGTGGCCCGGCTGCTAGAAGCGCGATTACTGAGTGAATGTTCACACACGCGCTTACAGTGGCCCGACTCGTCTCTTCCCCACTTTTGGCTGGGGGAAGCAGAAGCTACTGTCGCCTGTCTGTGATGCTCTCTCATTGGTCGAATCCCATCCACTCTAGCCAATGAGACGCGCCATCACCATCGGCTGTCGCCGGTGTGTGCAGCCGCATAGCAACACATGTACCTGGAGTGGTTGAGCAGTTGGGCGACTGTGAGGGAGATCTCGAGTCGCGCCACGGGCCAGCCACAAACCACTACGTGTGTGCACTCCTATTCACTTCTATTGACCTGGCAGTCGCGCTTCTAGCAGTCGCGCTACTAAAGTCGCTCGTCTGAACAGGGTCTAAGAATGAGCGCTCGGTGGCTGGGTGAACGACCTCTCGTGGGTGGGCATCGCTCACTGCATTATCATTGTTTGAACTGTCTAAAGGCCTTCAGTATTGAAGGAAAATGTGAATTACTGTAGTTTATGGTAGTTGGATGTGAAAGGTGTATATTTCATGAGAGTAGGTGACATATGCATCAAAATATTGATCTTTTCTTGTTGCAATCGCACACAATAACAACCCAACCTGAACATAATTGATACCTTTACAATACGAATATTTTTTATTCTTCCGTCACTGAACTCGTATATATACCTTTCCCTGTAACATATACACCATTGGTATATTTCCTGCATTTCATATTCTTGCCTTTATACTTTCTTTTTTCTACTTTTTTTTACCAGTACGACCTGAGGATGCTGTTTCAAACGGCGAGGAGACTACGACACCATAAAGCTCAAGGAAACACACAAAGATTAGGTAGATTAAGAATATATAAAATTTGATGAGAGAAAGAGAGAAACCTCTGGAAATCTGCCGAACTTGTTGGGCGATATCTAGTGTGGCTTCTATGAGGAAGATTTGATTAAGAAATGGTAAAGAGGTTGTCTATCAATTCTTTATTATTTCAATTTAGGTTATTATGGGATGTAACTCTCTTTTTAGCCTTCAATGAAAATCTGTTTGATAAAAGGTAACTACCAAAGAATGTTTGTCTTACAGTGCTTAATGTTATAACTTTACTATCACCTGAGAAACTATCTGTTTTAGGTTAGGTTGATATCAAATTCCATGATGAAAAATATAATTAACTGTGTAGTTTTCAAATATCTACGTATTTAAACAAAATTACTACATCCAATTTTTTAAGAGATGTAATGCCATTTATAGGTTAAATTACTGTCAAAATGGTAATGATAGAAAGTATACATTCTTTCTCTTTACATACATGAAATATTTCCTTTGCTACCGAGGGTATGGTGATGTCTGGGTACAAATTATCCTTATCTTTACTCTTTTCACTTATACTTGTGACTTCGAATACTTGTCCTATTAACGTTTAAGATGAAGAAATACCAAACGATATTTTTTATTTCTCATTATTTCATATCTTTTCTCTCGAGTGTATTTTTTTTATTTGTGTGTGCATTTCATAGAGATTCTTTATTCATTTTTCACTTCAGAATTGATTGAGATATACTTATGGACACGATGTTTTTTATATAAATATATTTACTTAGGATGCAATTTAGATCTCGTTTCATAGATTTATTCACATTTTATTGTCTTTTTGCTATAATTAGATTTAAGTAAGCATGCATCTTAAGTTGAATATTAGCGAGGACACATTTATACATATATTTCAGAAACAAACACATTTATGAATATGATTAACACACATACACATATGGGATGTATTTTAAATGTAAACCACAGTTTATGTGAAGGTGTTAACACTTTTGTCATAATCATATTACAATCACTAGAATATACATTTGCATTTGCGAATAAAGTTTCTTATAAGTACATAACATTGTAATATGCTTATGACATGAACGTTTTGCTTTAATGATCTCTAACAAGTG
>NW_020869500.1:198652-201152 GCF_003789085.1 Penaeus vannamei
ATCAAGTTTATAATCACTATCTATCCTGTCATTTACTCCCCCCCTTAATCCATACATATATATATTCATAAACAGCACAAATGCACAGGAAGTGTAAATGCATTTCTAACGTATTGCTGAAGATGATCTTTGAATAAAGATTCATCTACCCTCTTCCTTCCATGCAAATAATGCATAGTCAGTATAAGCGTGCATCACTACTGTTGTCTCGGGAACCACAATGATGATGAGCAGCAGCGTCACCTACCAACCATGGGAAGGTAACTAGCGTACGTGAGGACAGGCCAAGCACTAGTCGCAGTCATGGCAACACTGGTGCACAGGTATGTGCTACTAGGCAGACCTACTGAAGACTGTTGGATGTTGCGGACGACACCTAAATGCCTTGGCATATGCGTGTGCAGGTCTCCTCCACCTTGGGCAGCCTCTCTACAAGGTAAGAGGTATACTTTGTACCCTCTGCCAAGGTACTGATTTCTGTCAATGAGTGCTTGCAAGAAATTGAGGCAGTAACATGCTGACTTCCCCACCACACCCATTAGTAGCTGCACTGACAGCAGATAATTTGACCTCTAGGTCCGATGATTTACCAGTGAGACCTGCAGTGATGTCCTCTCCCCCACTGAGGGAGCACACATGCCGGTTGGAACTGTGTTGCAACAGTTTCAGCCAGAGCATTCAACATCACAAGAAGCTGCTCCCTGTGATGAAAGGTGAATGACACTATATCCATCACTATCCAGCGATCCTATGCTGCCTCACATTGGCTCCATACCCAAGTACTGGGAGAATGAGGTAAGGGCACAGTTAAAAAATGAAAGTAAGCGAGATGTCATCAAAGCTGTACCTGTGGGGAACGCACAGAGTGGTGCGCCCTGCATATTGGAGCTTTCATTAAGTGCAGCTGAATGATAGGCAAGGGGGTGATTCAAGTACCACTGGACCATGCTTTGCTGTAATGTATATACATAGCAGTTTGAATACGCCATCCAAGGCGTCGTCAGGAATCACTAATCTTAGTCAACACACTGCTGTTATGACATGGTATCGTTTTGTGAATCAGCGCGCCTCTTTGCAGCGGCCTTGATCATGAACGACTTCCGTGTGTTCCTCACGAGGCACACCAGAAAATTTATGTACTGGGATGAACAATTGCAAAAGTTTTGTGCTGTCCAAGATACTATATGCCAGTTCGCTTTTTTTTTTTTTTTTTTTGTCTTTAAAACAGAGCTATGTGTTACAGATCTGAAGGTCAAATTTGCACAAGGCATATCTTTGTTGCGTGGATGGACATATATCTATTACCGGCAGATGCTTTTGTAATTCATTTATTTGTGGATCTGTGTGGCATGATCGCAAATCATTTGTCAACATTATGACCTTGACCTTTGCTGATCGATGCGACCCTTTGATTATGGGCTATGTGAAAAATAAATCATTATCACTGACCACCACCCCCTGGAGACAAAACACTCTTGATATTGCCAGGCAATCTATTCGACTGCGTAAAAATCACGCTGTGGTGAATTTTTCATCTTGGTCTCTGAGGCCTACATGTAATTGGTGACGGTTGGCACCAGGTCATAAAAATCGAAAGGTATGAGTCTGAAAAAGGCCTTGAATCTCATCAGCTCTACTTGCAAAACCCTATTGTAGTAGGAAGGGATTAGTTTCGTCTTCCTGCAGCAGTAGTACTGTGGCTGCTCATCACCATTACACCTATCTGTGGAGCCTGGCCCTGTGCAGCAGCAGCAGTGGTCGAAGGGAGGCTTTAGCAGTGGCATGGCATCTCCAGAAAGCAAGGCTCTTCCTGTTGGGTTGCCCGAAGCTCAACATTATCACTGACCACCACCCCTGGAGGACAAAGCACTCTCTGACATTGCCAATCCACAGCTCTTCCAGCTAAAGGAGTCCTGGGAAGAGGAACAAGGGCGACTTCCTGTTCTGGTGCCCAGCCTTGAGGAATCTCCCAGGAGACACTGAAGTGGATCTCAATGAGGACTTGCCGGACCTATTGCAACCTAAGTAATCGGTAACACAAGGGTTGCATATTGGCCGACAGTGTGGTCAAGAAAATAGCCTTCAATGACCCTGTAGACAAGCTTTTATTGGCCAAAGTCCTGGCCGGCGACTGTCACCAATACAAAGCGTAAGAATTACCAAATTTACGTCCCTCCTACAATGTAACAAAGTAAAAGACAGGCTGGCAGTTGCACAAGACCTAGTGTCGTATCCCTTCCCTGCATCCATAGGTTGCAGCAAACCACATTGGGCATCAGGGCTTCGACTCCATGCTGCGGAGAACAAAGCAGAGACCTGTAGTACCACAGGAGCCAAAGGGTACACTTTTATTTTGTTTATCCGTGCTGCTTACCTGCCTCTCTTATTCTTGCTTATTTTAGGAATTTTTGAAGACTTTTAGTATTTTGATGGATATATAGGTCATGGTCTAGAGGGGGGGAGCATTGCCAGACTTAGTAACGATGTCTACAATATTATG
>NW_020869500.1:213652-216152 GCF_003789085.1 Penaeus vannamei
ATGACAAAAGTTTCTGATAATAATGATAATGACAATAATAATAATAATAATAAAGACTTTAGTAATGATTTCATAAATTCTACTGCTAGTAGTAATAATGGTGATGATGAGGCTAATAATGATGATGATGATAATAATAATAATAATAGTGATATGAAAATGTAATAGTAGTAGCACAGATAGTAGTAATAGCAGTGGTAGCAGTAGTAGCAGCAGTGGTAGAGTAATAATAGTAGTGATAGCTGTAGTATCAACAGTAGCAGTAGTAGTAGTAAAAGTAGTAACAGCAGCAGCAGCAGCATGTAGTAGTAGTGGTGGTAGTAAGTTGATGAAGACAACGGCTTGACCTCTCGTCCGTCCCGCAGACATTCACTTCTGTCCAAAGAGTTGTCTGTTACTGTCTTCGCTTGGACCTGCTCCTGGGCCCAGCTGGCCTCGGCAGTGCGGAGGGATCAGCCAAGGTGACTGTTCATTGCAGGAGCGGGAATGCCTCGAGGCCACTGGCTTCCCAGCGGTGGCCTTGGACCACTGGTGAACCATGTTGATAATGGTGATCGTGATCATGGTGATGATGATCAGTATGAGGAAGATAGTAATCATGATGATGAGATGATGATTGATCATGATGATAGTGTGATTATGATGATGATGATCATACTGATGATAATGATGATAGCGAAAGGTTATGGTGATTATGATGATGGTAATGATGATCATATTGATGTTGATCATGATGATGATTATGTTGTATGTTGATGGTGAAGATGGTGATGGTGGTCATGATGGTAATGGTGATGATAATAATAATAATAATTATAAAAATGATAATGATAATATTAATAACAGTAAAATAACAAGAAAATCGAAGGCGCTTCCTGCGTGTGATGAAACAACGGCTCCGTCATTAACCTTTTTAATTGACTGGATTTAACTACCCGAAAGGTGTATAGAAACAGAGAGATCCGATTCTAAAATTGAGGGTCGGCGGGCCACAAGAGTTCGCAAATACAAGCAGTAGTAGTAGCAGTTGTAGTAGTAGTAGGAGGAGGAGGAGTGGTAGTAGTAGAAGTAGCAGTAATAGTAGGAGTAGTAGTAGGAGGAGGAGGAGTAGCAGCAGCAGTAGGAGTAATAGTAGTAGTAGTAGAGGAGGAGGAGGAGCAGCAGCGCAGTAGGAGTAATAGTAGTAGTAGGAGAGGAGGAGGAGGAGGAGTAGCAGCAGCAGTAGGAGTAATAGTAGTAGTAGTAGTATTAGGAGAGGAGGAGTTATAGTCTTAAAACAGTTAATGGCCACTGCTCTAAGCGTTTCAGTCTCTTCAAGAAGTTAATATATGCGATTAACACTGTCGAAGAAATAAGAGGATAATTTCTCTTTGAAATTCACAAAAATCCCTTTGAGAAAATGTCCTGTTATCAAATTCCGCTCTCCACTTCCTACTTGTTTGTGCATTTATCAATTTTTCCATTTTTTTCCCTTGAAGTCGTGATTTTCATTTGTTATTGTTTTGAATGCATCCGGGTTTCATTGGATTAGATTACAGAATATGGATAAGCGGGACTACGTTTTATGATTCACCTCTTCACTTTTTCTACGGCTGGTGTTCCACAGATCAAAATATATATAAACATATATATATATATATATATATATATATATATATATATATATATATATATATATATAATATATATATATATATATATATATACTTAAAACCATATTTATATGATTCGTTTAACAGTATTTTAATCTTCACTTTACTGAAATTGCAGTTTTTTTGTTTTTTTTGTACAATTATATATTAGCTTCATAATTATCCTACTGCATGCATTATAATACATGCAGTAGGTGGGTTGTTGATTGGATGCCACAAACAAGTTGATTGAAGGTAATAACGAGGAATGAAGACAATAATTGTGTGATATTTTCCTCCTCAGAAGAAAGTCTTCCCAACTAAAATCTAAATCAAGATTCCTCTCATCAGAATTTGAACTTCTGTCACCTCACTTGCATGAAGAATGAGAGTGTAAGGATTTTGAGCCATCCCCTAAGGCAGACGGAATCGTGGAAGTTGTACATTGGGGTTGTGACATTATCTTTTTTCATCAGCACATGCGATATCCTGAGCACGGAAATGGGGGCGCTGTGCTTGCGTTGCAAACTGTGACATGCATGGAATTTTCCCCGTGTGACCCGCGTTCTTATCAATAAATCTCTGATAACATGCGCGCACGGTCACACGAGCGCTTCTTTTTTCTCTTTTTTTTTTCTTCTTTCTTTCTTTTCAGGAACCAATTTGTGATATAACCCACTATTCGAAGTTACCCTGAGGGCCGATTTCTCAACTCGCTGGCCACACGAGGCGAACAGAACCATCGCCTAAGCGCTCGATTTCAGCGACAAACATGGCGTCTACAATTATCCGCGCGGCGCCTTCCTTGGAGGTTATTTGTCATTAATGGATGATGTGTGTGGGTTCGTTCGTGTTGCTGATCAGAAACA
>NW_020869500.1:226152-231152 GCF_003789085.1 Penaeus vannamei
TGCGAGGTATTATATGATTGATATCGACAGTTCTCTACTGTTCTTCACATATATTACCTGTTTTTCGGTTGCCTTTTTTTTTTGGGGGGGGGGGAGGGCTGTTTTTAAATGGGATTTCCTGTTCTTGACATGGGGCGTATGTGAAGCGATGTTAATCAATTTTCCAATTTTAGCGAATACTGCTCCACGGACGGACCGCAGCTCCTGAAGACGACTGCGCGCGGAACCCGAGTCACCTTCACAGCCTCGACTTCACACACTTACAAGGGCTTTCGGTGCACTGCCCAGGCGGTGCGGGGAACGGACTGCCGCAGCCCCAGCGACCGAGCGAGTAAGCGCCATAGATCTCTTCGGCTTGGCTCTTTTTTTCGTCTTAGTTTAGATATAGGTTCGTTTGGATTCTAAAGGAAATGAGTGAGATGATGCAAAGATTGTTCTTGCTGTTACAGGTTATGAGGTGTGGATAGAGACAGGAACCAGTGAGAGTTTTACATCGCCGAACTTTCCGTCCAGTTATAGCAGAGGAGACAGCAAGAGATGGGTTTTCTGTGTAAGCGCTTTCTTCTTTGATATAAAATGAATAGAAAATTAGTATGAAATGTATAAAATCAGTATTTTTTCGATATATGCCATACATTAGTATATGTATAAGAACGTACCATTCTTATCAATGACTCCACTTATTGGCATCACTATCAACAATCAAACTACTGCAAAATTTATTACGATCGTTTGTTCTTGTCCATAGGATGCCCATTACCCCACCCCTGCAAACGCTCCGCCCAATGCCCCTCTCTCTCCGCCACAGGCCGTCGACGCTTCCGCCCGCATCCAGATCTTCGTGCCAGGAGTTCAGCGTCGGAAGGGCCTTCTTCGGGTGCTCGGGGGACGTCCTCGCCATCTCAACGCCGAGTCCAGGGGGCAAGTAACGCGAGGGTTGTGTGACTTCATTCATGAATACCTGCTGTCGTTATGCTTGGAAACTCGGGATGAAATTACGCTTCTGCAATAACACTAATCAGTCTTTATGCTTGGGAAGTCAGAACAAAATAACAGTACATTGATACTAGTCAGACGTCATACTTGGAAAATCAGGACAAAATTACGGTTCTGCGTAACGTTAATCAGTCGTTGTGTTTGGAAAGTCAGGACAAAATTACGGTACGACATAACACTAATCCCAGATGGAACTTTAATGTTTGACCTTGCAATCAGCCAGAAAGAAGTTACGAAAAGAAATATTAGTCACTGAATGGGCACGTAAGGGATATCAAATTTATTCGTATATACTGTTATATTTTCCTTCATAATGCGCTTCAAATCTGACACGCTTCTTGAAGACGGTCGGGGCTTTCCTGTATTTCGATGAAGATAGATCAAATAGGAGGGTTTCTTTTATGTTTGCAAGGAACCGTTGTTGTATATCATTTATGCAATCGTGTATGTGTGTGGAGCGTATTTTTATGTACCGGTAGTAAAGGGTTAACTGTCAATACTTTACAAATGGAAGTGCTAACCAGTATTAAATTGCCTAACATTTACCTTGTAAAAGAACTGAATTGCATAGGTTCTGCGGAACGGCTGGGCCAAAGTTCGTGAAAACAACTGAAGAGGAACCATCATCAGGTTTCATGCTTCGACGAGCGGTATTTATAAAGGGTTCAACTGCACTGCCAAGGCCGTGAGGCATGCAATCTGCCTCGACGACAACAAACCAACTGGTAGGTTTTTGTTTTTGTATTTTTCTTCAGAAATGTTTGAGGAACCATAAATATTTTAAAGTTTACCGTAGACCATATACAATGATGATTAAGTTTTGTAAACGTTCCACACGACAAGAAAATATTCAAGATTTCCTGTTCCAGTCCCACTCTTGGTGAAGGCTTCTGCCACTTCTAATTTTCTCTCAAACAGACAATGAGGTGTGGCTGAATACAGGAAGCAGTGAGGTCTTCACATCCCCGAATTACCCGTTCAACTACGGGAAACAAGACGACAGGGACTGGGTCTTCTGTGTGAGTTATGATACTGAGTTATGCATGGGTTATGGCTGAGAAAGACTATCGACTGATTCCAGATTTCTGCATGGCCGGAGCTACAGGAAACTCTCTCGACAATAGGGTTTAAGACGACATATCATTCAATCTTTGTTTCATGAATTAAACTATCTTCCATTATCTATGTTGTTCAGTCACTGATATAATGTTCTTTGGTGTATTAATGTCCTCTTGCTTCCCTCAATATAATATATCTCTAACGCACTGCCATTAACAGAAACATTATATCGCAGGCGGCTCAAGATACGGACGAAATATCGATAAGTTGCCACGATTTCCAAGTAGGCGGAAGGTACGTCTTCTGCCTTGACGAGCGAATCGACAGGCGAGAGGCGGCGTGCGACGAGTCCCGAGTGGGGCAGCTGCCTTCGGGTGCGTGGACGACACCTTCGTGTGTCCGACGGGATTCGGACACCGAGTGAGTTCCTGCGGGTTGGCGGTCTTTTTCACGACTTGGAACGGAGGTGATGGGGAGGGAGACTCGGTATGTTCTCAAGAAAAGGCTATTTGGGTGTAGGTGTAATTCGGGTTTTATAGGAAAGAGGAAAGGTTTTCGTTGCACTGCTGTGGAGCGGTTTTCTTAATTCATGAGTAACTTCCGGTTTATGTGCGCACTAAGCACAGTTTTTATATAATATATATATATATATATATTATATATATATATATATATATATATACATATACATTATATATATATATATACATATATAATATATATATTGTGATGTGTCTATATCAGCATCATAACACTGTCCATATAACATCACCTTCTAAATTCCGATGGCTCCCTGAAATAGATTCTGCGGATCTCCCGAAGCGCAGTCCGTAGCGGCGCGCGGACGGGGCCTGAGAGTCGCGCTCGCCGTGGCCACCGGAGGCATCTACGGGGGCTTCAACTGCACCGCCACGGCCGTTCGGAAGGCGATCTGCACGGACGCTAGCAAACCAGCTGGTAAGTCTTGGTAATGGAAATGAAGGATTTAATTTCTTGTTGACAAATTATTCATGATGAGTAAATTTGCCTCGTTATGTTTATTTTTTATGTCTATGCAATAATGAGGCGAACAGAATTAATTAAGCTTTTTGCAATACGGGTGATTACCCTCAGGCAATGAGGTGTGGCTCGAGACAGGAGTCAGCAAGGCATTCGCTTCCCAAATTACCCGCTGAACTACGGCAGCAACGACGGCAGGGAGTGGGTTTTCTGTGTGAGTTCTTAAAGGCCCGTTCCTTGTGAGTTAGAGAAGAATGGCTGAAACCATCGCATAGTTACCACCTTTGCCTTCTTTCACGCAGAGTCCTCTGCGATGGCGTTTCTCTTTCATAGAAACTTTGCAACAGTGTTTCTCTTTCACAGAAACTGCAATGGCGTTTCTCCTTCACTGAAACTATCCTTTGCAATGGTGTTTCTCCTTCTCTGAAACAATCATTTGCAATGGCGTTTCCCTTTTACAGAAACTATCTTTGCAATGTCGTTTCTCCTTTTCTGAAACTACTCTTTGCAATGTCGTTTCTCCCTCACAGAAACTATCCTTTCCAATGGCGTTTCTCTCTCACAGAAACTATCCTTTGCAATGGCGTTTCTCCCTCACAGAAACTATCCTTTGCAATGGCGTTTCTCCCTCACAGAAACTATCCTTTGCAATGTTTCTCCCTCACAGAAACTATCCTTTGCAATGGCGTTTCTCCCTCACAGAAACTATCCTTTGCAATGGCGTTTCTCCCTCACAGAAACTATCCTTTGCAATGGCGTTTCTCTTTCACAGAAACTATCCTTTGCAATGGCGTTTCTCTCTCACAGAAACTATCCTGCAATGGCGTTTCTCCCTCACAGAAACTATCCTTTGCAATGGCGTTTCTCCCTCACAGAAACTATCTTTTGCAATGGCGTTTCTCCCTCACAGAAACTATCCTTTGCAATGGCGTTTCTCCCTCACAGAAACTATCCTTTGCAATGGCGTTTCTCCCTCACAGAAACTATCCTTTGCAATGTCGTTTCTTTTCTGAAACTATCCTTTGCAATGGCGTTTCTCCCTCACAGAAACTATCCTTTGCAATGGCGTTTCTCTCTCACAGAAACTATCCTTTGCAATGGCGTTTCTCCCTCACAGAAACTATCCTTTGCAATGTCGTTTCTCCCTCACAGAAACTATCCTTTGCAATGGCGTTTCTCTTTCACAGAAACTATCCTTTGCAATGGCGTTTCTCCTTTCACAGAAACTATCTTTTGCAATGGTGTTTCTCCCTCACAGAAACTATCCTTTGCAATGGTGTTTCTCCCTCACAGAAACTATCCTTTGCAATGGTGTTTCTCTTTCACAGAAACTATCCTTTGCAATGCGTTTCTCCCTCACAGAAACTATCCTTTGCAATGGCGTTTCTCTTTCACTGAACTATCCTTTGCAATGGCGTTTCTCTCACAGAAACTATCCTTTGCAATGGTGTTTCTCCCTCACAGAAACTATCCTTTGCAATGGCGTTTCTCTTTCACAGAAACTATCCTTTGCAATGGCGTTTCGCTTTCACAGAAACTATCCTTTGCAATGGCGTTTCTCTTTCAAAGAAACTATCCTTTGCAATGGCGTTTCTCTTTCACAGAAACTATCCTTTGCAATGGCGTTCTCTTTTCAAGAAACTATCCTTTGCAATGGCGTTTCTCTTTCAAAGAAACTATCCTTTGCAATGGCGTTTCTCTTTCACTTAAACTATCCTTTGCAACGGCGTTTCTCTTCAAAGAAACTATCCTTTGCAATGGCGTTTCTCTTTCACAGAAACTATCCTTTGCAATGGCGTTTCTCTTCAAGAAACTATCCTTTGCAATGGCGTTTCTCTTTCACAGAAACTATCCTTTGCAACGGCGTTTCTCTTTCACAGAAACTATCCTTTGCAACGGCGTTTCTCTTTCAAAGAAACTATCCTTTGCAATGGCGTTTCTCTTTC
>NW_020869500.1:246152-262150 GCF_003789085.1 Penaeus vannamei
TTATCGTTATTATCACCATCATTACTGCTATTACTACTGCTTTTACTATTGCCAGTAAAATCAGAATAAAGATTACACCCACTGCTGCCGGGTGACCAGTGTCTTCTGTTGCTCAGCCACCGAAAGGCCAATTACTAGGCCTATATGACCTCACCTGATTACCCCTTTCCAATTATTTAGGGAAAAGATGTTTTTTTTAATGTTATGAACATCGATGTTGTTATTGTTGCTGACATGATGAATAAAACAATGTTATTAACAATACTAATAAAAATAAGTAATTCCGAAAATAAAGGAAGAGTTGAATAAATAAGATGGGTAAGACTAATAATTGGCTCCTTAATCATTAAGCACATGGGTGTAAAAATAATTAATAAAAAAAAAGCACAGTGGACATGGGTTGTATTCCCGGCACCAATAGGTTAAGATTAAAATCAAAAATAAAATTTGAATCATTGCCCAATATGGCAGCAGCTGTTTCTCACGAGAATTCCTTAACGACGGTCTGTGTTGCTTGTGACCTCACTCTCGCTGCCTAATCTAACATGATTACAGTGAATTTTTAGAAAGGCATTCGCTTCAGTTCATAGATATTGTTATTACTACCTATCAGTAACTCGATGTGCATGAAATCATTGGTAATAGTTGCTCACTCCCTTTCCCTTGAAGTTTCAAACGACTAAAGAATAGAGAAATTAGAATACCAGGCAAGGGTCTCTCCACTTCCCTTTTAACTTCCACAACTTCCTCGAGTTTCTAATCTCCATCTTCCCCTCTCTCCTACCGTACCCCATTACTACGTTTATTAGTCAAAATATGTCATTATTGGGAAATTATACACTTCTTGGCGTATGATTATGATTGCCTTACTTCTACAATAATAACGATTGCAATGATGGCAATTATGATCATAACAATATCGATGATAATGATGATCATAATGAAATCAATATTGCCAATAATAACAATAATGATAACAATACTATTCATTGTGATAATGATGATAGTATCATCATTCTATATGATAATACAAATAAGATTAAGAATAATAACAATCATAAATGTAACATCAACAATAATAACAATAATCAAAACAATAATGGATATAATTGCGGAAATTATTATCACATTAATGTTGCTGAGTTTGTTGATAAGTGGTGCAGTTTGCATTCTGTGATAGAATCCGTTTGCTTGAAGCTATCTGCCGTTTTGTCTGCGGCGTCGTGACCTATGCGCATGCGCAAGGGAAAGAGGGCCTTGGGGATATCGACAAAACTCTTTTCTTTTTTTCTTTTTTGCCTCTAAATGCAACTCTGTAAAAGCAAACACTTCAAATAGTTTTAACGTCAAATCAAATAAGATTCGAAAGTTTTAATTGGATTGAGTTTAATAATCAAATTACAGTTTAAGGCAACTCTTCCATATACATTCTTCTGGCAACAAGCGGTTTTATGTATGAATCAAAGACGTACATAGTCTTTGGTATGAATGCATGACGCCACAGATTTCGTTTCCTTTTCTTTTTTCTTGGAAGTTGTTTGTACATGCACATGAGCATGCATATACACGTAGATACACAGACGTAAACACGAACACGTGCATATTTATGCATATGTATATATATATATATATATATATATATATATATATATATATATATATATATATACATATATATGCGCAATATACATATACATACACACACACACACACACACACACACACACACACACACACACACACACACACACACACACACACACACACACACACATATATATATATATATATATATATATATATATATATATATATATATATATATATATATACATATATGTTTGTATGCATGTTTAGATATGTATGTATATGTGTACTTGTGCACACACAACAAACACACACACACACACACACACACACACACACACACACACACACACACACACACACACACACACACACACACACACACACACATATATAGATAGATAGATAGGTAGGTAGATATATATGATATATGAATATATATATATATATATATATATTTATATATATATATACATATATATGTGTGTGTGTGTGTGTGTGTGTGTGTGTGTGTGTGTGTGTGTGTGTGTGTGTGTGTGTGTGTGTGTGTGTGTGAAAGTATATACATAAATAAACTCATATATATGTATATAGTTGATTATATACATTTATATGTAAACACATGTTTATATACACACACACACTATATATATATATATATATATATATATATATATATATATACATATATATATGGGTGTGTGTGTGTGTGTGTGTGTGTGTGTGTGTGTGTGTGTGTGTGGTGTGTGTGTGTGTTGTGTGTGTGTGTGTGTGTATTGAAAATCATGTTACAGCTCTTGGTTTTATCCTATATCCTATCGAAAATTAAAATGGAAAGCAGTGAAGCAAATTAAATGCCTACAGTTATGATAACGGGCATCGGCAGCTGTTGCCACTTATCCGTCTGTTAATGTCAAAGTTGCAGTCACGAGGGCAGTAGAAGCCATGTTTAAAGTTATCTTCATTAGATCGACGAATGTTTACGATCTCCTCACAATAGTCTTCCACATGGAATATCATTACTGACTTCGCATGACCAACCATACAAAATTATGAATACTTAATGTGAATCAAACTACATACTAACAAACACAACCCCCCAATATGAGGTTTCGGCAGAATATATAATCAACCTAGTTAGGATCAAACGTGATGGAAGTTTATTGGGGAGTAAATGTAGGCGATCTGCGTGTTTTGTTGGGTCCTGTCGTGAGCATCGCGTGTTTGTAGAATAAAACTTTCCACAAGTAACCCAGTCTGAATGCAGCCGACTCAGTGAGTACAAAACCCGTTCAGCATACAATGCCTAGCACAAAACTGCAGCATCATACGAAGAAAGTTAGCATATATAGGCCATTGTACGAATAATGGAAACAGGCAAGAATGAAAAAAGTTTGTTATGGAATAAAAGAAAAAAAATGAAAATAAATTTAAGAATGCATCCTTGACACAGAAGCTCACCGGTTATCTTCCACAACAAAAGGAAAATGCCCAAAAGTTAGCCGATGTTTCATTCGATAATATCCCGCAGTGGTTTCTCCGAATGTTTTCTTGCTGCTTCATTGCTTTTACAATGATACGTATATTTCCGCATACTCATGCTTTTGTTTGTATTTTTTACCTTCAGTACATGGTATATTACAAGAATATAATCGTACAACATTATTAACGAGCATCAATTTTGTATCAGTTTTATATACTGTATAGAAAAAGTATTCTAACGATGATTTCTCGATTTATTATTTTGAGCGCTTGACTTGACGCTTCAGTGCTGGATGCCTCGCAGGTCGGATGGGTACGGCGCTTGGTTAGGTATGACGTCACACAGATGGCTGGAGGCTATTTGTTATTCTAAATGGGCATTTCATGAAAGCTGTGTTTGATTTACACATTCCGTGTTGATGATGGGATAATTATGTAGAACATACATTTCTATATTGACAGATTGTTCAATAACAAATTCCTTAGCTGTAGTACGATTAGTGCGCAATATGCTTGTGTATTGTGTGCTTTCACATTGTCCATATATGATAAAGTGAGAAAGAGGGTGAAAATTCAGGACGTTTTTTTAGATGTAACAAGCAGTTTCTATGTGAAATTCTCATATTTTATCGGATTATCCTCGAAATCGCAACTGACTTGTGACCTCGTTTAGGCCTCCTCAAGGAACCCCTCCTCCCCCAAAAAGGGGTAACCCAGGATGATAAAAAATAATCATATTGCGGTCATGGTAGATATTTGCTTTTTCAAAATACAATACTTAACATTAATGCCAAAGATGAGCTTCACGCTGTAAATAGAGAACGCCAAATTGAAACCTAGTAAAGATGAGAAAAAAGTTTTCTCGAACCAAAAGAAAATCCCAAACACCGGATAATCAAATGACAATAAAAGGAGTCAATTCCCTAAATATAAGGGATTAAAACCTTCTATTGCTCCCTTAATCGCCGTTCATTTGTTTATGTGTGAAGAGCATTGTGGGTCTCCCTAACAGCTGATCTGGGTGCTCTCGCAGCCAAGCCGGAGTTGCTGTAGAAAGTTGGTCGTGAACGAACGGTGAGTGGCACTCGTCACTTCTTTTTCGGTTTATTGCCTTATCACTGGCTTTTTTGTGTGCTTCTTTCACTGTTGATGAAGCGTAAGGGAGAGTATCGTCCGTGCGTGTAACGGAAGAGAGAAATGCGTGTGTATTTCCGGAGGTGTGAGAGAAAAAACAGGAATTTTACTATCGGGTCTCGGTGAAAGTAGTGTTTTCGGAATAACTGGTTTGTTTGTGGCACGGGACATTGACCCGACGAGCCTTTTGAGGGGGGTGGGCAACGGAACTGAATTAAGCAAGGTCACGAGGTCTGTGATTTTGAGTTCATTAGTCGTGGGAGTTTAAGTAAGTTTTTCTTGAGTGAATTCAAAATATTTCTGGCAGAGGTCGCGCATTTATATTTAGGATAAAATGTATTTTTTCTTTCGTTATTAAATCGCACATGAAAAAAATAATTTTTGTCTTATTAAATTCTACACGAAGCAGTCAAATCGTTAAACTAGTATTCTTATAGAATTCAACCGAGGTAATTATAAGATAGTTGATTATTTATTGCTCGTATTATCCATGAGAATTTTATAATTGACTGAGGACCTAGCTCCTTGTATGAAAATGGTTGAATAACAAAATAACTCCTGTATAGATGAATGTAGCATTAACAGAGTGAAGCACTTAAAGGCTATGCCTGTACATTTCTTGTAAGTGCTGTAGGATATGATTGTTTTTCACTCTTATTATTTACGGTTAATCTGTACGGTATGCACACACTAAGCTAGGGCAGATTGAGAGATGATATTCTTGAAGAGGACTAAAAGTTGTAGTTGTTGGTACATGAAATAACCTGGAGACACGATGGGTAATGCCACAAATAAAAGAAAAAGATTGTGGAAAGTGCTGCTTGGAGCCTAAGTCCACACAGTGCTTGTGAGTTGCAACTCTATCTTACTGTGCATACCGAGGTGAACACAATGTCTCCCGGGGGTTGTGTTGAGGAGAAAAAGCCCCAAAGCCCCCCCCCATCAAATCTCTCCAAACACCCAGTCACGACAACCTATATTGTTAAATAAATTTTGTGATGGAGTTGGGACTCTAGCGAGTGAGTTAGTACTGTAGAGAATTACCATATTTACACTTCCTTGGTATGGGCTTAGACTAGGTTTGAGAATACTCTTCTTATTTATTCAGTTAATTCTAGGCTTTTCAGGTATTTCAAGTTATATGGGTTTTAAATTGAGGCCCCTTAAAAAATTTGATGGTCAGTTTGTTTTGTTAGGCTTAGTACACTAGAGCCAGGATTTGTTTACAAACCAATGCAAGCCTGTAAAGTACAGATAGATAGGCCTTCTTAACAAATTGAGTGGAAGAGTTGTAGTTAGCATCTATGATTTAAAGGGAGATAAAATATTGTTTGGAAGCAACACAACAGTTCTCAACAATAATTGCTGGTAAATGCATCTCACAGCATAAGTAATTTGTGTGTAATAACTAAGCCAAAATTCAAAAGGTTATGCAGAGAGTTTAGTGAACCTATAGTTACACTTACTACAGGAATGAGATAATGAATGGAGACCTTATCAGCAAAGTATATGATGCAACTTACTGTACTCATGTTCGTATCTTTTCTCACTGATTAGTTTTCTTCTGTAAAGGTTTATGAAAGATATATTAGTTATCTATATATGTATATAATTTATGTATGGAGTTTATATATGTGCTTACGGCTGTAGATATATATGTGTTGTATATATGTAATTGTGGTAGGTGTTCTGGGATCAGTCTTATGTTTAGAACTAGAATGATTTCCCAATGGCTGAAAGCTAGGGTGCTGTTGCAATTGTAGAATGTGCAGTAAACTATCTCTCACTTGTGCTTCTTGGAAATCACATTTTTCTTTTTAAAAGAATAGTGTAAGAAAGTATCAAAAGAAAGTTCTTTAGATATATTTGATTTACACACACAGGTCTGCCTGCATATTAAGATTGGCAAATTAGATACTAGACTTACATATGTCTTGTGGGCATATTGTCTTTGCATAACAGTGGTAATCTTTTTACTGTACAATTTTCCTTTCTTTTTTATGTGTGGCTAGATAATTTGAGCTCTCAAATCTGTTTGAAAAGTTAACCTATATAATTTTGTAGGGCATTGAGTGTGCATATTAACTGGGTTTGCTGTTCCCATGTTGTTATGAAGAGGATTGTATGAAACTAACATACATCTGAGCTATTGTAGTAGTAACAAGTGTAGTGGAGTTGTATTGAGCTGCAGTCGACTGAAGTACAGTGATAAGAAAGGGGTCTTCCCAGCTGTGGTATTGTTTTTTATCAGTTGCCTGAATTCTTTTATTTAAGTTATCATACTTACAATGACTAGCATTTTGCTTTTGTTTTGTCTTGTTTTTCATCATTTCATCTTTCCATCTGAAGTTATCGTTAAAATAATATCATTATTTTGGTAATGTTTTTGAGGATTCTGATGTTTTACAATTTATACTATATGAAAATTGATATTGGTATATATGTAGAAAACAACCACACTCCCACAACTGGCTCAAGTGTGCTTTTGTGCCTCTTAAGGGCTTTAGCAAACCTCTGCTATCATTATTCTAGTAAGATAAGTTTTGTAATCCTCCAAATAATTTATTGTAAAAGAAGCAGTCCAGGCTATTGCATCACTACAAATTCGCCATAAAGGTTTGTTGGCCTTCGCTTGTTACATTCGCCACACATCCATATGACCATGCTGTTGTGGCGACACTTAATTTTCGTTAATCAATCAATTAATCAATTCACAACATCATGGCACTTCAAAATGGAATAGGATAGAACAGAGTCTATTTAAATATAAGGTAAGTATTGAAATCTGCTGAGGATGTCTCCTGATACTGTAAATATAAACTCTTTACACCAAATATGAATTTTTGAGTGGGGTATAGTGAACCAGTTTGCCTGGAAAATAAGTGAATTTTATATAGGGATAAGTCAAAATAAGGAATAGGGAACATTAACAGCAATACTAATTATTTTTACTCTTCATTTAGTCATTTCAACCTTCATAATCATTCATCATTCTCTCTCTCTCTCTCTCTCTCTCTCTTCTCTCTCTCTCTCTCTCTCTCTCTCTCTCTCTCTCTTCTCTCTCTCTCTCTCTCTCTCTCTCTCTCTCTCTCTCTCTCTCTCTCTCTCTCCCCCTTCTCTCTCTCCCTCTCTCCCTCTCTCCCTCTCCCCTCTCTCCCTCCTCCTCCCTCCCTCTCCCTCCCTCCCCCCTTCCTTCCTCTCCTCCCTCTCCCACTCTCACTCCTCTCCCCCCTTTCCAACTTTAATTGGTTAGATACACATGCCCATCACACAGCCTACACCCATGTCCAGACATAATAGACTGTATGTCAATGGTTTCTTAATCTGCTCACACCAAGGATCACACATCTCCTTGAAGTGGTGTGAGCTGCATCACCCAATCAGTCCTGCCTGTCCTTGGGAGTTCTATGTGCTAGTCCTGGATTTCCAGACTTAATCTTTGTAGGGAAAGTAAGTGTAAGGAATGTTGTTTTGGTGGTGGCCTTGTCCTTGGGGTTCTGGACCTGTGTCAGGTGCTCTGCTGTCTGTCCATAATGGACTCTTGGTTGTTTTTGTTTTTTTGTTCTTTCTTTCTTCTTTATTTCCTCCTCCTCTCTCCTCCTCCCCATCTTCTTTTTTTTTTCTATCATCTTCTGATGGAGAGAGAGAGGAGAGGGAGAGGAGAGGGAGAGGGAGAGGAGAAGAGGGAGAGAGGAGGGAGAGAGAGAGGGAGAGAGAGAGAGAGAGAGAGGGAGGAGGTTACATGTGGTTAGTCTAATGCAGTGATTATAGGAAGGGCAGTAATAACTTGTCTTTTTCTTGAGAACTTCTTTGGTTGAAATTGAATTTAAGTGTATAGTGCATGACTTTAATGCACTGCTAGTATTATCTTGCTTCAGAAAAAAATCATGATATGGACAAAACTAATTGAAACATATTATTTTTTACTCCAGCGCTTTATACCCACAGTGGACATAAGTTCACTATCCTCTTTACAAAGTCAAGTCAAAAGTTCTGTGACGGGAATAAGAGAATGCAACTAAATGAAAAAGAATGAAAAATGCATGATTATTTTTATACTTGTTTAGCTTTAGTCAATGTTTGTATCAAGAAGTACTTTGTATTTGGTACGTGCATGTGACTACGGTTTGGCCTTGGTAACTAGTCAAGGAAGGGTTTGTTTGCCTATGTATGTGATGGTCATAGAGTTCATTAGTCATGCAAGTATTATATTCGTCTAATTTTGAGTCGGTGGAAGTGCTTACTATGAGTACTTTGGGAATTAATTTACATATTGCAAACTTTGTTACTCAGTCATGATCTGTTTGCAGCTTCACTGCAGGTTGGTTATCCAAATGATTGATTTGTTATGATATTCTTTTACACTCCTGTCCTTTTCCTTTTCTTTTTTTTCTTTCTCCCCTTTCCTCACCCTTCCTCTCCCTACTCTTTCTCTCTCTCTCTTTCTCTTTCTCCCCTTTCCTCTCCCTACTCTCTTTCTCTCTTCCTTTCTCTTTCTCTCTTCCTTTCTCTTTCTCTCTTCCTTTCTCTCTCTCTTCCTTTCCCTTTCTCTTTCTCTTTCTTTTCTTCCTTTCTCTCTTCCTTTCCCTCTTTCTTTCTCTTTCTCTTTCTTTCTCTATCTCTTTCTTTCTCTATCTCTTTCTTTCTCTATCTTTTTTTTCTTTCTTTTCTCTATCTCTCTCTTTCTCTTCTTTCTCTCTCTCTTTCTCTCTCTCTTCTCTCTCTTTCTCTCTCTCTTTCTCTCTCTCTTTCTCTCTCTCTTTCTCTCTCTCTTTCTCTCTCTCTTCTCTCTCTCTCTCTCTCTCTCTCTCTCTCTCTCTCTCTCTCTCTCTTCTCTCTCTCTCTCTCTCTCTCTCTCTCTCTCTCTCTCTCTCTCTCTCTCTTTCTCTCTCTTTTTCTTCTCTTTTTCTTTCTCTTTCTCTCCTCTCCCCTCTCCCCTTTCCCCTCTCTCCCCTCTCCCTCTCTCTTCTCCCTCTCCTCCTCTACTTTCTTTCTGTATCCTTTTCTTTCTCTTCCACCTCTCCTATTTCACTTCCCTCATCTGCCAGAAAACTAGGATGTAGTATCATGTGTAAAACAAAGGCAATCAGGAAGGTGTAGTAAGTCAGGTCACTAGTCATGTCTCATTCAGCAAAAAGTTGTTTTACTACTTGTGAGACAGGTTTGTTATTTGACATTACTCTTAGTTATGTTTTAGCTCCGGGCGTGCTGCATCTATTGGGATTTGGAATTGGGGAAAAAGGTTTCCTTCAAGAGAGGAGGTGTAATACCGTTACCTCGTTGTGTTCTGATCATGTATGGTATGATAAGTTTGCATAATGGAGAAGGGGGGCTATTTCTTATTGGAAACAAATCTTTTGCTAGCAGTACCGCTTGAAATATTTGCTCTTGTAAGCTTTTTACATTTGGGATTAGTAATTTTGTACCCAGTCATCCAGCAGTACCACTTTTTTTTTTTTTTTTTCCCTCCCCTTTTTTTTCCTTTTTTTTTCTGTCCCACCACTTTCGTAAGGATGACGTTGTGATTGAGCTTCTAAGACAAAGGTTAAAGTACCTGTTATGTCATTAGTCTGCCTTTCCTCTTTTCTGTATAGCCCAGAATGTTATATTTAGTTATTGAGCTAGTTAGTCTCAGTTCGTTGACCTAGTTCCATGTTTTCTTTCTTTTTATTCATTCTTTTTTGCTTGTTTTTTTAGGCTATTCATTTGTTATTATTTTTTATGATTATTATTATTTGTATTATTATTAATCTTGATATTTGTTTTTACTGTTATATAAGCTACTATTTTTTTAATCTATTATTAATGTCATTTACTATTATTGCAGTTTGTACTGCTGTAGTTAGTTTTATTGTTATTGTTTTTATTATTAGTATTGTTACTATTATTATTATTATTATTATAATTATTATTATGTTTTTGTTATTGTTATCATTGTTGTTATCACTAATGTTGGATGTTATTATTATTGTTGTTGTTTTTATTATTTAGATAGTATTATTACTATTGTTATTATTATTATCATTATTATTATAATAATTATTACTACTACTATTATCATTATCAATGTTTTTGTTATTTTTATAATATCTGTTATTTTTATTGTTATTTTATTGTTTTTGTTATTATTATTGTTTTTGTTATTATTATTGATATTGTTACTAATACCATTGTTATTATTATTATTATTATTATTATTATTATTATTATTATTATTATTTTATTATTATTGATAGTAGTAGTATTAGTACTATTATTGGTATTGTTATCATTGTGATTGTCATTATCATTACCACCCCTACCACTAAACACCACCACCAATCTACTATTATTACTGCAATTATTATCTCATGAATAGCTTTTTGGTTTGGCAATACCTCTTTCACATTGCAGGTGACATGGTGATTCTATCTTAAAATTGCTGAATCATGCTTTGTCAGCTAAGTTGTGAATGTAATGCATTTGTTTATTTTATTCCTTATCATTCAGTCATTTTAGATAAATTAAGCATTAACAAGTAGTGTTAATGCTAGAAAGAGGTTGTTGACTACCATGAGTTAGCATTTTACAAAAGAAGAAGAAAAACAAGTTGAATTGACAGAAGAACTACCAGTATGAAATTCATTCTTCTCCCTCCTCCTCCTCTTCCTCTGTCTTTGTCCCCATCTTTCTCTCCTCCTCCTATTTTTATTTTTTTTTTCTCCATACCATCCTTAACCATTTCTCCAACCATCCCCAACTCCCTTCCCGATTCCCCACCTCTTCCTCTTGTCCTCCCCTTGTCCTCAACACCTCCTTCCTTCCCCTTCTTTCCATGCTGTTCCTACCTCTTATCCTCCCACTCCTCCCATCTCCTTATCTCCTTCTCCTCCACCTCCAATGTCTCCCCTTTCCCTACCGTACACACCTCCTCCTTCCCCCAATTCCTCACCTCCTTCCCTCTTCCCTCAGTCTCATACCTCCCCTTCCCTTGTCCCCCTACTCTCTCACACCCCTTCCTCCTTACTGCTGTACCTCCCCCTTCTTCTTCACTCCCCACCTCCTCCTTCCCTGTCTTGCTTATTCCCCCGTCTGCAAACCTCCTCCCCCTCCTTTGGCCACCTCTAAACTGTTGACTTGGTATGGAATTGCGTGTTTGAGAAAGTTGGTGTTACTTAAGTTAATAATGGCATTCAGGAGGCCAGGATATTATGTTTCATTAGAGGGGAAGGAGACCTGTATTTGTTGCAGGGCTTCTTTCTACTGCAGGGATGGAGGAGTATGCAACTCACTCTGTAAGGCGCTGTGTGCATACACATATAGATTACATATTTGTTACTTTTGAGTGAGTGCTCTCTCGTTTTCTTTCAGTTAGTGATATTTGCCAGGAATGCAAGTCCACTTTTTTTTCTCTCTTTTTCTCTATTAGCAAAAGAGGATGTATGAAAGCCAGCAGTCCTCAGTGAGCTACAGGTTGGCACTGAGATCTTGATGCCAATGCCAGCTCCATATGAGAGTACCTGGCACAGGGCTCTGGGTCTTGGAGGCTTGCCAGGCATGTGATTCGAGACCTTGGGGTGGGTTAGAGTTGCCAATTTCATCAAAATTCTATTGCCTAAAGAGAGAGACAGGGAGGGAGGGAGGGGGGTATGAGTGAGTTGAGTGAGGGAGTGAGTGAGTGAGTGGAGTGAGTGAGTGAGTGAGTGGAGTGAGTGAGTGAGTGAGTGAAGTGAGTGAGTGAGTGAGTGAGTGAGTGAGAGTGAGGGAGTGGAGTGAGTGAGAGTGAGTGAGTGAGTGGAGTGAGGGAGTGAGTGGAGTGAGTGAGTGAGTGAGAGTGAGTGAGTGGGTGGGTGAGAGTGAGTGAGTGGGTGGGTGAGAGTGAGTGAGTGGGTGGGTGAGTGAGTGAGTGAGTGGGTAGGTGAGAGTGAGTGAGTGAGTGGGTGAGAGTGAGTGAGTGAGTGGGTGAGAGTGAGTGAGTGAGTGGGTGAGAGTGAGTGAGTGAGTGGGTGAGAGTGAGTGAGTGAGTGGGTGAGAGTGAGTGAGTGAGTGGGTGAGAGTGAGTGAGTGAGTGGTGTGAGAGTGAGTGAGTGAGGGTGAGAGTGAGTGAGTGAGTGGGTGAGAGTGAGTGAGTGAGTGGGTGAGAGTGAGTGAGTGAGTGGGTGAGAGTGAGTGAGTGAGTGGGTGAGAGTGAGTGAGTGAGTGGGTGAGAGTGAGTGAGTGGATGAGAGTGAGAGTGAGAGAGAGGAGGGGGGGTGAGTGTGAGAGAGTGAGAGTGAGTGAGTGTGTAAGACATTCAGGACCGTTTATTTAACTGATGATAGGAAAGTGGATTCATGCCGATTGGGTCCCATTCTGAGATGCATGGATTGAATGATAAGATTACACTGAAAGCTGATTAGGGCTGCTGTGGGAGTTTTTGGGAAATGCCCTTTATGAGTGCAGGTTGTTCTGCTTTCTCCTCCTCCTCCTCCTCGTCCTTTTATAATTTGCTCTAGTTGAAGCCAGACTGCTGCGTACTGAATATTACTATATTGCAGCTTGGGTTGCTTCAGCCTTAAGGGGGCGGGGGGGTGCTTATTTTTTACTTATTTTTCCCATTTATATCCAGCTGTGTTTATTTGGGTTTGCATTTATTAAAGTCTGTATGCAAATCTCTCTGATTATTTGCATACACTGCAGAATATGGACTGATTTGATAGTCAGAGGTCACTGTGAAATGGCATTTTCTTTTTTTTCTTCTTTTTTTTTCACTTATGTGAATGACTTTGCAGTGTTGAAGCCAAGTGTGTTTTAAACCTTTATAACTTGAGATAAAAGATGATTGATTACAAAAAAGCACTTGACTGATTGGAGATAATTGAAGACTGGACTTGAAAGGGAACATATATGCATGTCTATTTTTGTGTGTCTGCTCGTGTGTGTGAGTAACAGTTAATATTGGTTTTGCTGTTAGGTCTGATCTTGTATAAATGCTTTATTTATTATTGTTATTAGCTGATATTATGATTAATCAACATTGCCCACTATTGTTACTGTGTATTGCTATGATTACTGATTGTTTTTATTATTGTTATTATTGTGATTGTTGTAGCTGTAGGTATTATCATTATTGCTTTTGTCATCATCATTGTCATGATCATTGGTATTATTTATTTTCATGTTTATTATTGTTATTGTTATTATTTATTTTATTATTCTCTTATACTAATTATAATTATCATTATGGTTTTATCATTGCTATTATTACTTTTTTTGTTTTTTTTTTTGTTTTCGTTAAGTGCTTGTTATTGTTATTATCATTATCATTGCTGCTGCTGCAACTACAGCTACTGTGCCTACTCCTACTGATTTTTATTGCTAGTAGTCTATTTTTAGCAAAAACTAGGTGAAGAATCATTATCGACAATACTATTTCTTTTGTTGCTGCTATTCATTCATTATACATACTATTTCCATATCTTATCATCATTATTGTTATTGTTATTGATGCTATTGCTATTTTATTATTGCTGTCAGGATTCTCAAAATCCACATAGTCATTGGCACTATTATTATAATCATTATCATTGTTATTATAAATGTTTTAATTGAATTTACAGCGTCTCTTCTTGTGAGGTATCAAAGTAGTTATTTTAAACTTTATTATTTTGGTAATTGCTGATGAATAGAAAATGTTTAAGAAAACACTCAATGATGATATTCATTTGTATTTTAACTTATTTACTTACACATGTGAAACACAATGCTTTTGAAACTTTCATTATAGAAAAGAAATGCAGTTCATTGGCATCTGAGTATGTTGTCACTGATAAATGTAAAGTAAAATTTATATCTTACGAGAATCTAATAATAACAAGTGTTCATAAAATGCCAGTATGATTGTATGGCCAAATGATATTATGTCTGTGATGTTTAGTTGATTTCTTGTTTATCCCTAATAGAAATTGTATTGATTTCCAAAGGTGGATTACAGTGATGTGAAATATTTTATTTAGCATGATATGTTAATATTTCATGCTAGATGTGTTATTTAGTAGGGTATGTAATTAAAGAACAACTGCAAAAGTTTAGGAGCTGAGTTGACAGGCGCGTAGATGAATATCCTACCTTGAAATTACCATAACTACGATGTATTATCCTAATATGGTGCTATTATCATTGTTGCTATTAGCTACTAGCTAGTGTTTCTAATGATGTTCGTTTGTACATTCACAGAAAATGTTGATATTCTGTTTTCAAGTTATTTAATCCATTGGATTTAGGTGACATGGCCATCGCATCATCAAAAATTGGCTGAGGGTTGGGGGACAGGAATGTGCAGTTGAGAAAAATTCAGCTGAAGGCCAGGATGACAGATATGACTCGCCACAAGTGCATAAAGCTTTTAGAAGATAATGAACACGGTGGACATTTAGTAAAGGGCTTGTGCATTATTTCCACCAGTAAACAGAAGGGGATTGTACCATACGTGAGCCATGGCTAGAAGAGCATTGTGTCTAGGGAGGTCTGGTTCAATTCTGAGGATCCTATTCCTGCCAGCCTCGTCAGTTGGTGTAAAGTCTATTACAGAAAATTGAATATGAAAATCTTAAAAAAAAAAAAAGACATAAACAACAAAATGTTACTTGTTGCTATTGCACAGAGTTCTAGACTATCTTTAGCAGTGGTTCCCAACCTTTTTCATTCTGTGGTCTCCAACCAGTATATGATAATCGCCCCATTCAGTGACTGTCATCTTTCCAGATTGTTATTACTAGTTATAAATAGTGTAAAGGTGTTAAAAGCTAGCCTGTAGGACAAGAACACTTTATGGGAAGATTCCAAAATGTTGAGTATACGTATGTACTATAGGTTAGGTGAGATGAAATTCAGTTTAATTCGACGTCAAAATTTTCACGGAAAAAGAGCAAGAAAATACTTGTGCGGAAAGAGATAACTTTGCAAAAGGAAGGCAAAGAGTCTTGACATTGCATGCAAGTGTTCGTTTGGGCTAGGCCTACAAGCCACACAGTAGTGAGAGTCAGATTTTAGGCAAGGTGCAAAGAGCGTGGAACATGGTTCAAGTGGGTTAATGTTTTAAGGACAGTTTATAAAAGGCCTCAATTTTCCTCTTATGCTTTTTAAATGTTCCTTTTACATTTGCAGTAGTGAGGCTGATTCTAAAAAGAAATATTCTCTTTCAACAGTTAACCCCAGGCTCGGAGTTCAGCAGCAGGGATGGCGGAGGCTCACTCTGCCGTGGCATTCTCGTTTGCCATCACTCACGAGGGTGTTCACGTCAACTACGATCGGGAAGTGCTACATGTCATCTGGCACTCGGGTGTTCGTTCATGGAGACGCAGCATCCGGCGTGTTGTGGTGAGCGTTTTAAGTTTGTTGTTTTGGTAGCTTGTCCAATGATAAGGTGGACTGCAACTTTGGTTTTACAATTCTGCATGAAGCTCATAGAAACCTCTTGAGAAATTGAGCATTGTACAGGTTTAGAAGCATATTCTTTTGATGTATTCTGTCTGTCTCTCTGTCTCTCTGTCTCTCTCTCTCTCTCTCTCTTCGTCTCTCTTCTCTCTCTTCTCTCTCTCTCTCTTCTCTTCTCTCTCTCTCTCTTCTCTCTCTCTCTCCTCTTCTCCTTCTCTCTCTCTAGTCCTCTATCTCTGCTCGCTCCCTCTCTATCTATCTCTCCTCTCTATCTATCTCTCTCCTCTCTATCTATCTCCCTCTCTATCTAATATCTCTCCTCTCTATCTATCTCTTCCTCTCTATCTATCCTTCCCCTCTCTATCTATCTCTCCCCTCTCTATCTATCTCTCCTCTCTATC
>NW_020869500.1:262250-284750 GCF_003789085.1 Penaeus vannamei
TCTCCCTCTCCCTCTCCTCCTCCCTTCCTTCTCCTCTCCTTCCTCTCCTCTCTCTCTTCTCTCTCTCTCTCCTCTCTCTCTCTCTCTCTCTCTCTCTCTCTCTTCTCTCTCTCTCTCTCGCTCCTCTGTCTCTGTCTCTGTTCTGTCTCTGTCTCTCTCGTCTCTCTCGTCTCTCTCTTCTCTTCCGTCTCTCTCTGCTCTCTCTCTCTCTCTCTCTTCTCCTCTCTCCTCTTCTCTCTTCTCTCTCTTCTCTTCTCTCTCTCTCCTCTCTCTCCCTCCCTCTCCCCCCTCCCTCCCTCCCTCCCCTCCCTCTCCCTCCCTCTCCCTCTCCCTCTCCCTCTCCCTCTCCCTCTCTCTCCCTCTCCCTCTTCCCTCTCCCTCCCTCTCCCTCTCCCTCTCCTCTCCCTCTCCCTCTCCCTTCTCCCTCTCCCTCTCTCCTCTCTCTCCCTTCCCTCTCCTCTCTCCTCTCTCTCTCTCTCTCTCTCTCTCTCTCCTCTCTCTCTCTCTCTCTCTCTCTCTCTCTCTCTCTCTCTCTCTCTCTCTCTCTCTCTCTCCCTCCCTCCCCTCCCTCCCTCTCTCTCTCTCTCTCCCCTCTCCCCCCCCCCCCCCCCCTCTCTCTCTCTCTCTCTCTCTCTCTCTCTCTCTCTCTCTCTCCTCTCTCTCTCTTCTCTCTCTCTTCTCTCTCTCTCTCTCTCTCTCTCTCTCTCTCCTCCCCCCCTCTCCCTCTCCCTCCCTCTCTCTCTCTCTCTCCCCCTCTCCCCCCCCCCCCCTCTCTCTCTCTCTCTCTCTCTCTCTCTCTCTCTCTCTCTCTCTCTCTCTCTCTCTCTCTCTCTCTCTCTCTCTCTCTCTCTCTCTCTCTCTCTCTCTCTCTCTCTCTCTCTCTCTCTCTCTCTCTCATTTTAGGTTTTCTTAAGTCTCATATGTCTTGTCTCGGAATATAACTGCTCTGTACAGGAAGCTGTAATTTTGTTGCTGTTGTATGTGTCCATAATTGGATAAGAAAATTCATGAAATATTACATTTTTCTTTAAGTCCATGAAGTGCTTTCCCCACTTCAAAAGATCCTGGATCAGCAGCTTATTCTTCATATTTTCTGAAGTTTACCAGAACGGCTTCTTTTGTAGTCCTAAAATAGCCTAGCCAGGGAACAATGGATCACGCAGAGTTCTATGTCACATCTTTTCAGGACGGATTTTGTTTAATGTCTTATGCTTTTTTAAGATTTGGCTGCAATATTAAGTTAGGAAAGGTATATAGAGGTATCCCGTGAGAGTTGGCCCTGTGTAATCTTTTGAACAGGATGTGCTGATCAAGTTATTTAATGCTTGAGAAACTATTGAAGGTCTAGATAGCATTTATACACTAAAGGGGAGTCATAGCAGGTACCATAATGTATCGCACGCACACGGACCCGCATATGCACACACACATACACATGCATACACATATAGGCAAAGGCAAACACATGTATACACACACATGCATACACATGTATGCACACTCATGCATATGCATGTATGCACACACTTTCATACACATGTGTGCATACACATGTGTGCACACACATGCCTACACATGTATGCACACACATGCAGACACATGAACACACACACATGTAGACGCATGTAGGCATACACTTGCATACACATACGCACACACTTGCATACACATGTACGCACACACATGCATACACATGTACGCATACACATGTATATACATTTATGCACACATGCATATACATATATGCATGTGCATGCATACATGTGTGTGTTTGTGCATGTGTGCATAGTCACACGCACTCGCATTCCATGTTTTCACACTCATTCATACACAAACACAGATATGTACTCTCCAGCTTCCTCCCACCCTTTGCTTTTCCCTCTCCCTCTTCTCCACTTACATCTCTACTACATGAAATTTCTATGCAGAAACATGATGCTAAGTAGGACCTTATGAACTGAGGTGTTGCAAAGTCTGACTGGCCCTATTTTCATAATTATAAGGTTATGCATTATGTAAATATGATGTGGTATAATGCTGTTTAAGAGACTATTTAATGTAGTGGAACTTCTGTTGTATGATTTTAAAAGATAGGCTTCTGTTGTATGATTTTGAAACAAGGCTTATGCTGTATGATTTTGAAAGGTACAGCACAAACTATGTAATGTTTCTCTTCCCATTCCAGAACAGCGTACGATGTGGCGTCTTCCCAGCAACTCTCTCATCCCTGGCCCTTACCATCACAGGCTACAATGCCATGTATCTCACCAGAGATCTACACAAGTCTGATATAGACCCGTCTTTTGGGTTGATTGACCTTCTTAGAAGACATATTAATTTGTAAGTTTGGTCAGATTTTGCTGAAAGTAGTTGAAAGTAGAAGTTCGTTTGTTGCTTGCTCGCCCTCATCTTGGATAAAGCGTTAGCGTAGCTGAAGTGGGTTCTTTTTTTCTTCTTCTTCTTTATATATTATGTAATTATTTACTTATTTTTTGGCTCTTTTCAAGATATTTTCAGAATTTTTGTTGTGATGTTATCAAGCCAATCAAAATACATTAGTGGGGCCCCCCCTTGTTTATGGTCATAGTTCAAGGCTTTCCATTTTAGATGTCAAAACCAGTTGTCTTTGTAGTGTACATGTTACTGTAGTCCTTACATTATTTCCATAATACCTTTGCTTCACCTATTTTTTATGCTTGTTTTCTATCTTGGTTTGTCCATAGTTTGATTTTAGGCTTTACAAGTGCTGATATTTCAAACAAGACAATGTTGAAATAATCAGAGTAATATACAAAAAATATTGGTATTATGAACATTATAAATGTCAAAATACGAGTAATTAGCAATGGGATATGTGGTCACCATTGTTTCCAATATAGAAGTAAAGACCATGTCTGTGTATAAGTGTATCAGTGTTGGTCTCTCTCTCTCTCTCTCTCTCTCTCTTCTCTCTCTCTCTCTCTCTCTCTCTCTCTCTCTCTCTCTCTCTCTCTCTCTCTCTCTCTCTCTCTCTCTCTCTCTCTCTCTCTCTCTCTCTCTCTTCTCTCTCTCTCTCTCTCTCTCTCTCTCTCTCTTCTCTCTCTCTCTCTCTCTCTCCCCCCCTCTCTCTCTCTCTCTCTCTCTCTCTCTCTCTCTTCTCTCTCTCTCTCTCTCTCTCTCTCTCTCTCTCTCTCTCTCTCTCTCTCTCTTATATATATTATATATATATAATATATATTATATATATATATATATTATATATATATATATATATATATATATATATATATACATATAACCTGTTGGATCCGGTGACAGTGGATGTCAGTCATGAAATATTTTGCTGAGAACTTGGATGGAGGGAGCAGGTCAAGCTATCATTACCAAATGGTGGATGATAGAAACTTCTTGCTATGAGTGCACAAAAAACTTAGGGGAAGATAAGAATCAGTAGACCTTCAGAAAGGGATTATTTCATCATTTCCACTGTTAAATGGAGGTGGAATTTACCATCCTTGTGTGATGCCTGGAAGAGCTTTGGTTCCAACAAGGATAGTATTTCCATCACAGTAACCTATTCCTGCCCAACTTGACTGGCAGTACAGGATATGTTACAGAAAATTTAATATTACAAAAATAACACAAGCAAGATATTTGCTATTGGTTCTTTTTATTGTTATTACACATAGTTGTTTTATACCAGGAGAGACAGTATAGCCTGCTCAATGAAAACAAGCACCATCTTGATGTAGCATAACAAATAACAAATATAGACCTCAGAAAATGGCAAAACAGCATATGCAGAGTAAGAGCTAATAGCATTGCAAAGAAGAGGCAAGGAGTCTTTATACTCTGTGTGAGTGATCATGCATAGAGACACACCTGGGGGAGTCCCCACTCAAGTTATCCTATTACCTGGATCTTGGTCCATGTGAGACCCATAAGGCACCTGAATCCAACAGGTTCAGAGCAATGTCATGATTTATAGAAACAACTTTATGCTTAATGTAATGTCCTTTTCATGTATCATGGATCATTTTGTTTACAGAGATGAGCCAGTGAAGGGCATTGTTTGCTGTACAGTGTCAGGCTTTGCTGTTTGGTTTGGAGTATTTATTTTCATGAAATATACTCTTAGAACCCTGTTCTTGTACAAAGGTGAGTTTTAGTAATACTTCTAGCATTGTAATGGAATTAAGAACTGTAAATTTGAAACAATTGTTCTTACCTTATTTTGTAACTTAAGATGTAAGTTAATTTGTTGAGAAAGGGGGGCATATATACAGGTCATGCCTTTTGTGACTTTTGTTAATTTTGCTTTCATATAGATTGTTCCACAAATGATAAATCATCCGAGAATCACCAAGAATAGGTTTATTTTTATTACCATTAGTATTGCTGATAACATTATAACAATAACAATAGTAATAATGTTGATGATGATAATAGTGGTATTAACCCATAGCCGACAGGTGGCATATATGTACATGCCATGTCTATCTTGGACCGAAAAACGCATGGCATAGTATCATGCCCATTCCCGTGCCACTGACTTGTTGGACAAAGTTTGTTTTTCTCCGATAGTAGCGGCTTCATTTGTATGATAAAGATTTTAGGCAATGGCACCTATGATGAAGGTAAACCCTCAAAATTATAATATTTTGATAAATTATAGCAAAATAAAAGCTTTTAGAAGCCAAATATCGCTCGCAAACTACTAATCAAGCTGGGCGCAACCGGGAAACATCTGATGCGCGCTAACAATCCCATTATCATGTCCACTTGCCAAACATTTTTACCCATCGGCACTAGGTTAATATTAAAAAAAAAATAAAAATCCCCAAAAAGTTATGGTAATAGATAAACAGGTGAGGTCAGGTATGACTAGATGTGTCTGAAGCAATGTGTGTGTAACAGAATTGACAAAACATTACTTTAGACAGGGCATATACCCAGTGTAAGTGGCATAAGTACCTCGGTTTGTGATATAGCTAGTTGAATTTGAATTATTTGTTTGTTTTGCCTGTTAAACAATTCTAAAGTTACTATTCTCTCTGATCAACAGGATGGATGTATGAAGCAAGAGGAAAGGGACGGACTATGAGTGTAGTTTCGCGATTGTGGTTCCTTGCCGTCAAAATGATGACCAAGTTTTCGCGGCCTATGTTGTACTCTTATCAGGGATCCCTCCCTAGATTGCCTCTGCCTGCCCTGGATGACACCATGAAGCGGGTAATTTTGTATTTAAGTGTTGGAGGGATGTGACTGTGTATGTATGTGCAACATGTTTGTTGTTACTTGGGTGGTTAACAAGAGTGAGTTACAAACGCAATTACTAGTTAAAATAGTTAACCTCAGTTTGCTAAAGGTGGTAGGGTTGTGGTAGGCTTGTTGGGTGATGCTTCCATGTGCCAGAGATGAAAGGGTTGTAGAGACAGAGACCCTCCTCTGTGTGGCACCAGGCATCCTGGAGATTTCAGGTATTGACCTAGCTTTATGGAGGCTAGATGAGTATGAGAGTTTCTATGAGCATGTCCAGTGCTGATAGATAGTTACTGGAGAGTATCATTCAACAGAACTAGCGTATTTATCAGTGACTTGGTTTGACCACAATTTTGGAGTGTTATGTAGGGATTGAAGACACTTGTTTGATTTTGCAAGACACAAATGGGTTTCAGTATGTGTTTGTTAATTTTTGTACATGCTTGCTTGTTTATGTTTTTGACTGACCTGGTTTAGCCTTAGTACAACTTCCTCCAGGTAACTTGCTTGCCAAAAAATTTTGCAAAGTTGATTAATACCTCCAATTCTGTGAGAAGACGATGTTCATCATAATCATCTCAGTTCCTTTATACAAGTATCTTGGCTGTTAAACTTTATAAAACTTTAGACATATGTAATTTAAAAGTTTACACTAATTATTGGTCTGGCTATGAGTCTGATACTTATAATGGATTAATAGACTTTTTCTTTTACTTCTCTGAATTGAATGGAATATACATAACAGCCTTATAATTAGGCAAAGAATATTGAGACAGTGACGTCATATTTTTTGTTTCGAAACAGTGATTGACATATAACTAGCTAATAATTTGCTCATGTTATTTTTTATTCTCTTTTCAGTACTTGCGCAGTGTCAGGCCATTAATGGATGATGAGAACTATGAACGCATGCAGAATTTGGCTCTTGAGTTTCAGAAAGGAATTGGAAAGAAGCTTCAAAGGTATTAGCTTGCTTCCTGGAGTTTCCTGTTATAGAAGAGGAAAATAAATGGGCTTCCTCCCCCCCCCCCTGTCTTTTCTCTCTCTCTCTCTCCTCTCTCTCTCTCTCTCTCTCTCTCTCTCTCTCTCTCTCTCTCTCTCCTCTCTCTCTCTCTCCTCTCTCTCTCTCTCTCTCTCTCTCTCTCTCTCTCCCCCCTCTCTCTCCTCCCTCTCTCTCTCTCTCTCTCTCTCTCTCTCTTCTCTCTCTCTCTCTCTCTCCTCTCTCTCTCTCTCTCTCTCTCTCTCTCTCTCTCTCTCTCTCTCTCTCCCTCCCCCCCCCCCTCTCTCTCCCCCCCTCTCTCCCCCCTCTCTCTCTCCCCCCCCCTCTCTTCCCCCTCTCTCTCCCCTCCTCTCTCCCCTCTCTCTCCCTCTCTCTCTCTCCTCTCTCTCTCTCCTCTCTCTCTCTCCCTCTCTCTCTCCTCTCTTCTCTCTCTCTCTCCTCTTCTCTCTTCTCTCTCTCTCTCTCTCTCTCTTCTCTCTCTCTCTCTCTCTCTCTTCTCCTCTCTCTCTCTCTCTCTCTCTCTCTCTCTCTCTCTCTCTCTCCCTTCCTCCCTTCCTCCCTTCCCTCCCCCCCCCCCCCATCTGCTTCCCTACCTCCCTCCTCCTCTCCCTTCCCCTCTCCACCTCAAATATGCTTCTGTACTTTGATGTGTGAAAATTTAAATTCTCTGGGCCTTTCTGTTGCTTTTTCATTTACTATCCATTTTACTGTTCTATCATTCCTTTGCATGAAAACAGTGACTTTAAGACTTAATACCCTGCCAGGTACCTGTTACTGAAGTCCTGGTGGGCCACCAATTACGTCACTGACTGGTGGGAAGAGTTTGTGTACCTCCGAGGCCGGTCTCCAATCATGGTTAATTCCAACTTCTACGGCACTGATGCAATCCTCCTGCGTCCCACTCGTATCCAGGCTGCACGTGCTGCCAACGTCACCCACGCTGCTTTCCTTTTCCGAAGATTGGTGGACCGACAACAGCTCCAGCCGGTAAGGATGTGGAATGCCTGTGGCTGGGAACTGGAGCCTTTCTACAAAGTGTCTTTGTCTCTTTGTTCACTTTATATTTTACTATTGCTCTTAGGTTTTGTATGTATTCTGCTTTTTTTTTTTTTTTTTTTTAATTGGATGATTATGTATTAATTATCTTTGACTTCGGGAAATAGCATTTTGTTGGTCAGGCAGTGCATTTTTGGGTTTTGTCCATGGTTTGAATTCCAATGTAGAAAGTAAAATTGTGATACACCTGTGTCAAGTAGATTGTGATCATAAAAATTCCTCAATTGAAATACCAGTAAGATTCATTGATATATTTTATAGATTTAGATGTATGTGAGTTTATTCATATTTATATATTATATTTTATTTTTGTTTATTTTTATAATGCGCAAAACAGTATGTCCATTGTCACTGTATGTGTCGTTGTCATCCAGAATTCTGGCCCATCCTTGCTGTAGTGTAAATAGATACCATCTGCTTTTGTATTAGAGGATATTGCTGAGTCCTTCCTCAGTGTTACTTTGATATGATTTGCAATTATTTACTCTCAATAATTTCTTTGTTAGAATAATCAATAGTCAATTGAATACAGACTTTTCTATATTAGTGTCTATGTATCATTACCTCTACGGTTTTCTGTATTATTGCTTAAATTTGTTTTAAATTTCAGATTATGGTTCAGAATACTGTGCCTCTCTGCTCATACCAGTATGAGCGCACCTTTAACACCTCCCGCGTGCCAGGCGTCCAGACTGACAAGATCGTCCATTATGGTGATTCGACTCACATTACTGTTTACCATGCCGGAAGATTCTTCAAGATGCCCTGCTATTACAAGGGGGCCCTTCTAACTCCTCGGAACTTCAGATGTTAGTTGTTGAAAATAATTAATTTGTATTTCATTATTTTTTAATGACGAGGGATAAGTGTTAAGACATGGTCGTTTGTTGAGTATTTGCTGAAATAGATATGAGAAATACATTCCACATTCACATACTCTCCTATTCCCCTTTCTGTCATCCTCCTTCTTTCCTTGCCCTTCTCGCCTCTTACCTCTTTTATTGCTCCCTCTGTGACTATACTTAGAGATTATTTCATAATTGTGCTCCACGTTTCTGCAGCCAATTTGAGCGTATCCTTGCTGACGAGAGCGTCCCAGAAAAGGGTGAAGCTTACCTAGGGGCTCTGACGGCAGGAGAGCGAAAACCCTGGGCTGAGGCTCGAATGAGGTTCTTCAGGAAGGGAGTTAATGCTGTTTCATTAGATTTAATTGTAGGTGTTCTGCATTAGTTTTGTACAAGTAGATTATTCTATGTATTTTTTTTTTTTTTTTCTTCTTCTTCTTCAATGGTGTGTATACTATATGTAAACCTTTTCTCCCACTTTCTTTTTCTTTTTATATTTGTGAATATACTCATACATAATTTTTTTTGTTTGTTTTGTTTGCTTATTTTAACAGAGAGGGCAGCATTTGTGTTAGTGCTGGAGGAGGAGGAGTGTGATTATGATGAGAATGACCCAAGCCAGCTGGACAAGTTTGGACGTACCATGCTTCACGGCAAAGGCTATGACCGCTGGTATGACAAGTCTTTCAACGTGATTGTGATGAAGAATGGCAAGGTGAGTATTAGTTGGTTGTAGTTTTCTGTGATTTTTTTTTCTGTTTTTAACTTAACATAAAAGAGAAGGAAATTAATTATTATATATATATTTTTTTCTGTTTTTTAGCTTTACATAAAAGAAGAAGGAAATTAATGAATATTTTTTTGTTTTCAACAGATTGGTTTCAATGCTGAACATAGCTGGTAAGTATTCAGGCTATAATGCCTAAAATTGGTTTGATTACCTCCAACCATAGTGTTTATTGTGCCGTTTTCTACTTCAAAGATAAGATAAAGAATATGATTGTCTTGCAGATGACAATATAGATTTAAATACATCATGAATAGTAAAGAAATTTTACCTGCTGTCAGTCATAGTATTCTTGGACAGGAGAGCTGATTTTGAAGTTATAATCTAAGTACAGGAGACTGCTGTAGATTTTTAAATATTCTTAAATGTTGTTTCATTACTCAGTTAAGCTTCACCATGTGTATGTGACCTTGCCAATCTGCTGTTTTTGATGGTGAATATTTACTTATGTTGTATATTTTTATATATATACCATTCCTTTATTTACTTTTCCTTATTCTTATTATTTCATTTGTTTTCTTCTGAAGACAGATGTCTCTTCTCATCTCAAAGCAGCTGCTGGTATTACTGCTATGACTGCTGTTTTGTACATGTTTACTCCTTATTTACGATTAGATCTTTTTCAGTGGCTTTCATAAGTTGATGGATTGGTTTATTTAAACTATTTTGTAATTTGTTTTAATTACATTCATGTATGAAAATAGTCATATGAAAGCAATGATAATGAGATTAGATTTTTTCCTGTGTGCATCTTACTAACTTTGATCTTCATCTTATTTTCTGTGTGATATCATTCATAGTATTTTGCAGTTACATATCCTATCCCAAATACACCCTGTGTAAATTCATGAGTAAAATCTATTTCTCCCAGGCCCTCCAACCTCCCCCCTATACCTCCATCTCTTCCACCCTTCTACAGCTTACCTGTTGTTTTATTTTAGCAGTATTATTTGACTTTTTGAATTTTTAGTTTTTTTTTCTTCATTTGCCTTGATTAATGCTTTGTTTTTTGCCCAAGTAAAAAAGAGTGCCTTAACCAAACTTTCAGGGCCGATGCTGCGATCATGTCCCACCTTTGGGAGTATGTGATCACAAAGGACCTGATCGAAGAAGGGTATGAACGCATCCCTTGTTGTGGTCTTGTTCAGGAGTGGTGAATGGGTTCTCAGCATTGTTTTCTTTCTTTCTTTTTATATGATAAGTTGAAAGTTTTCTGTGTCTCCCACTCCCTCTCCCTCTATCAGAAAGCTACTAAAGATAATTGTAGAATGGTGTAGAGGGCATTTACTCCTCCTGAGATCTTGGTTAACATTTTATGATGGAATACCCAACTCCTAAGCAGGACCTGTCCTTTTGTTTCAGGAGGCAGAGCTCTTGGAGACTGCTTGCCTTTGCAGAATAGCCTGCATTGTTGTTTTTTTTTCCTTCCTTTTTTCCCTCTTGTTTCTACCACTCTAGTGCCTGTTCTTCCACAGCAACCATGGTGTATGTTTTTATGATTTCTCTCTGATTAAATTGCTGGATAGATAATTCGACTTGCAGCACTCTCCTGCAGCACGACAGAATGCTTCAGCTTTTAGTGTTATATCTTTAATTTTTTTCCTTTTTATGTGTATATAGAAAGGTATTAATTATTTTTCATTTATAAATATTTCTCTTACAGTCTTCTTGATTAAAAGTTAATAATTTGTACAGAAATGTCTGGTCTACTAGTTGCTTGCTTGATATAATAGAAAAGAACACAAGTTCTGGTCACATGATTAATCTTTGATTCTATTTAACTTCGTTAATTTCTTTTATAACTGCTTAAACTTACTCATTTAATCACCTTTGTAGGAGTTTCTCTTTTACTCCTTTAGAGGGAAATGGATCTCTTTATCTGGTAGACCTCACACTTTCACTAATAACAAAAGGATAGATGATAGTGAAGGTTCACAGCTTCCATTAAGCAGTTAGCAGATTCCTGCTGCATCTGTCGTCTGTGCCTATAAATTGCATCTTTGGGAAGTTTTTCATCCTCTTGGAAGTCTGAATATGAAAAGCAATGAGAAGTGATCAGCCTATGATTTACCAGTCAGAACATAATGTTGTTTTATGTATAACTCGGTATAAGGAAAAGTCATTGCTCTTCATTCAGGTCTTCAGAGGAGAAACCTCTCCTTCTTCCCACCCACTTTCTTTCCCAATCTATCATCTGATGCACTTGGCACAGCCTCTGATTAGTACTTCTGCTGCTCCACAAAGATGATAAGAAAGCCATGATTGTATCCTCAGGGCAGATGCCCCTGTCATGGGCCACCTCTGGGAGTTCATTATGGTAGAAGATATCTTTGAGAATGGGTATGGATATTTTTGCATGTGTGGGTTTTCCCCCTTTGTAGTGGGTTAGTTCTTTGTGGGAATATTAGAGTACTCACTTACAACTGTTATGCAGCCTCCCCTCCTTTACATATTTGAGTAAAATTGTGGAGGAACCCCATTTTTCATCACAAATTACAAGTGAATGTTGTTGGTATGGGAGCATTGCTTTGTGAATCTTGACAGATCTGAGATAAGGGAGGGTAAAAAAAAGAGATTATCATTGGCATATCCTTAAGGAATAGTATTCTGGTATTCTTTTATGGTGCAGAAGATCCACTGAATCGCTCTTGTTAAAGACAGTAGGAGAAGGGGTAGCATGATTTTTGAATGCACAAGAACTAAGATGAGGACACAGTGTTGCTTTTGAAACTAATCCCTTTGAATGCATATCCAAATTTGTTTTAAAGAAACATAAATGTAATGGAAAGTAAGGAATCGATATTGGCAGTATTGAGGAAGCTCGGCAGGAATGACTGATTTTTACCTGACTACAATCAACATGCACTAATTTGGATTTCTCAGTGGATGGGCTAACTCTAAATTATTGCTTATGGCTTTTGCTGGAATAATAAATTGGTTTTACATATTCATTTTCCCTTATTAATTTAATTTATTTTTCCTTTCTTACTAGTTTTGATGTATATTTTTCAGTCCTTTTGATTAAAGTAGTTGTAAACACAAAAAGATCCTAGGTAGAACAGAGTAAATAAGATTTTTTGCTTTTGTTTAATATTTGATTTTGTTTTCAAGTTTTTGTTTGTTTGTTTTTGTTTTTGTTTTTTTTCTACACTTATGTGTGCATGTTGTCAATGAATATGCAAATATACAGACAGGCATTCACAACCCCATCCACTCATACCCATATGCACATGTCGGTGCACTCACACACTCACTCACTCACTCACTCACTCACTCACTCACTCACTCACCCACTCACTCACTCACTCTCACTCACTCTCACTCACTCTCACTCACTCACTCACTCACTCACTCACTCACTCACTCACTCACTCACTCACTCACTCACTCTCTCTCTCTCTCTCTCTCTCTCTCTCTCTCTCTCTCTCTCTCTCTCTCTCTCTCTCTCTCTCTCTCTCTCTCTCTCTCTCTCTCTCTCCTCTCTCTCTCTCTCTCCTTTATACTCAGTCACTCTCTCTCTCTCTCTCTCTCTCTCTCTCTCTCTCTCTCTCTCTCTCTCCTCTCTCTCTCTCTCTCTCTCTCTCTCTCTCTCTCTCTCTCTCTCTCTCTCTCTCTCTCTGTCTCTCTCTGTCTCTCTCTCTGTCTCTCTCTGTCTCTCTCTGTCTCTCTCTGTCTCTCTCTGTCTCTCTCTCTCTCTCTCTCTCTCTCTCTCTCTCTCTCTCTCTCTCTCTCTCTCTCTCTCTCTCTCTCTCTCTCTCTCTCTCTCTCTCTCTCTCTCTCTCTCTCTCTCTCTCTCTCTCCTTTATACTCAGTCACTCTCTCTCACATATGCACATACACATATACAAGCATATACCCCAGTATAGATGCACTTGCTTTCACATCTTGCTCGCATGCATAATAGACATTTTTATGCATCTTTCTCTCCCTATTTCCTCTTCCTTGGTTATAATAGTGAGCATGTATATATGTATATATATATATTTTTTTTTTTTCTTGTCTCTATCGCCTAAGAGCATGTTTGTTTGCTCATTACTGACTGCTTACTAATTCTAGTAAATAAGATATTTTTGCTATGTCCGTTTCTGTAACATGTTTATTTAGTAACAGATATTTGATATTTGATGTCAGTATTTAGGTTGATGTAGCTTTAATTTCGAGTGTTTTTGAGAAGAAAACAAGTTGGATATTTTGACTAAGAATTGTAAATATAGAATTTTTAAAAACTTGATGATAAATTTACTTTTTTGTAATTGAAAGTATGCCTTTGTCAAATCTTACTTCATTTGCATTCTTTCCTGCATCTCACTGGATTGTTCAGACCGTAAGTGGCAGCAGAGAAATGACACTCCGTTTGTAACTTTAATTTATGATCTCAGCTGATAGAATTTTGATTGTTGAAAGTTGTAAAAGTTTTAAACTGTCATTTTGGACCTCAGCTTGTTATAACTTGAAGCTCGAATACACCTTAAGAAATATTAGTCAATGGATATGTCCACAGTATTAATCCTCTACATTTCCAAAAGATCGACAGTGATGGCAACTGCACCGGCAAACTGACCTGCGACCCTCCGTCCCAACACGCCTGAAGTGGGAACTCAACCCAGAGTGTATCCAAGTGATTGACAACTCCTTTAAGGTGAGTCGTGGCTAAGTTGCTAAAAGTTTTGGAGTCTAAACACAATTTTATTTCATCATTGTGTCATCTCATATATATATATTGTGTGTGTGTGTGTCGTGTGTGTGTGTTCGTGTGTGTCTGAGTGTTTCGTGTGTGTCTGTGTCTGTGTTGTGTGTGCTTTTTTTTTTTTTCCAGTTTTCAGTTACTTTTCCATCACTGCAGGTAGCTGAAGCTCTCCTGAATGACGTGGACCTAAGGCTGTACATGCACACTCTCTATGGCAAGGGACTTATGAAGAAGTGTCGCCTCTCCCCAGACGCATACATCCAGATGGCACTACAGCTGGCATACTTCAGGGTATTTCTTAATTTTTTTTGACATTTTGAAGACTTGTATATTGGTTATTTGATGTACTTATGGCTATGCTTAAACGATGCTTGAATCAGATCAGTGACAAAGTCCATGGTATTAACCAAGCATTTTTAATTTTCCTTTGGAATTACATCAGTTAGAAATTTACTGTCTTTTATAATGATTATTCTTGCCTTCTTTTAACTCCCCCTCAGGATGCTGGAAAGTTCAACTTGACATACGAAGCCAGTATGACCAGGCTGTTTAGGGACGGAAGAACCGAAACTGTGAGACCTTGCACAATCGAATCGGCTGCTTGGGTTAAGGCCATGGAGGATAAGTCTTCTACGGTTAGTGTGCTGATTCACTTGGGGCTTCTGTGAGCTGATCAACAAGAATAGTTTCTCTGACTGGAATTACATCCCTGCCTATCAGTGCGCTATACAAAATCAATTTGACATTTTCTAGATTTTTGAGTTTTATGAGAGTTACTCATCTAGAATTTATGATCTAGTTGAGGCGTTCATTTTTCATGAATATTTACGTAACTTTCCCCATTTATGACGGTTGACCCACATATGAGACCCAGAAAAAAACATTGCCGGGCGTCCCACCGGTGTGATGCTAGATCGGAGCTTGTGCTCCGATTCTGTCACGGGCTGCGGTTGGCACATGGGCAGATTATGGGCCAGCCCAGTGTGCCGATTTTGAAGCCGCCCAGAAACTATTACTATTACTTTCGGCTTCAGAATATACCAGCGCTAGTTGGTTAAAGTTGCATTGCTTTCTAGGATGAAGACTGTGTTGCTCTGCTACGTAAAGCATGTGGTCAACACCAGAGAGGTTACCAAGACGCCATGTGTGGAAAGGGCATTGACCGTCATCTTTTCTGCCTCTATGTTATCTCAAAGTACCTTGAAGTGGATAGTCCCTTCCTAAATGTGAGTGGCGAATGTTGAGATTTCATACTGTTGTATTTAGAATTGTAGTTATTAGGAGACATACTATGAATAAGGCTAGTATATTGAGATGTTCAACCAATTAAAAGAAAATAATGCCAACTAATCATAGGACAATATTTTAGGCTAAACACTACTAGGACCCTAATAAAATGCAAGTAAACCCCAAATGGGATATCTTTTAGGATTTTTGTCATATTACCCATGGAAAGCTTATTGATTAGTATACACAAATATGCTTACTGAAAGCACCCAAAACTATTCATCCATCACAGGAGGTGTTATCTGAACCCTGGCGTCTCAGCACGTCCCAAACCCCCCATGGCCAAACTAACAGAATGGATCTGACGAAGAACCCCGATTGCATCAGCGCTGGCGGTGGTTTTGGGCCCGTTGCTGACGACGGTTATGGTGTTTCCTACATCATTGCTGGTGAAGACACGCTGTTCTTCCACATTTCAAGCAAGAAGAGCTCTCCTGTCACAGTAAGTGGCAATGCACTTTGTTTCAAGTTGTGAATGATTATTGACAAGGATAAATGTATAAATGAGTTTCACTTGTTTGTACAAGCCTTTGAACTATGCTACTAGTTTTGACTTTCATAATAAGCTGTCATTGCCAAAGCTTTATTATTGATTATTAATCTTTTGCCCTTTAGGATTCCAAAAGGTTCGCTCGACAGATTGAGAAGGCTCTTCTGGATATGAAGAATCTGTTTGAGTCGGCACAGAAGAAGTAAAGGCAGAAATTTACTTACATTATTAAGGACTGTTCAAGATAGTTATATATGCCAGGCTGCTGTAAGGGAAGACTTCACAGTTCAGATAATCATTTTTAGTTGAAATGTTGTTATTGTGCATAATGTGCAATGAAAGAGTTTTATTCCATATCATGGAAGGAATTACATGGCAAAAGCAAATTAGAGGAGTTTCAAAATTGCTTTAGCTGATGAGAATTCATGTAGTTGTTTTATTTAGCAAGAAAAGTTCTGTAACAACTTTCATGTTATGTTGATAGATCTTTATTTTTTTTTAACCAATGGCAATAATTTACATATATATGTATACAATAGATTTATTTTTAAATACCATAACTACAGCTACTTTTTTCTTCAAAAAAAAAAAAGTATAAACAAATTATTAACAAAGTAATGAAGCTTTTTGCTTTACATTCTTTTCTTATGGACAATATTTAGTGTAATTAGCTATACCCACAATTCTTGATTCTTTGTACAATCCAGGTATGCACTTTTGGCAGCTTGCCATATATGCTTGAATTAGCTTGAACTATTCTCTGGACATGCAGCCTTCTGTTATAATGTAGAGTATTTGTGATTTGATCATTTTTTCTGTAGACAGAATCTCTGGTTTGATAGTTTGCACAAGTTTCCAGATGAGGAGGTTTTTTAGACAGTTATTGTTTAATAATCTACATTATTGTTACAAGGTTATCTCATTAAAAGTAGTGTTAAAAAGAAAGAGTACTGTCAGGGAATAAATTTAAGTATGTGCATAACAGAATCTTTCGATTTTATTTTGATATTGTTCTTGTTATCAAAGAAGATGACTTCTTGATTACTTTCATATTTTCCATGCAAAGTATGATGGACAACTGGTGGTAAATTCACACAGACGTATATTTTTAGAGAATGATGCAAAAAACAAACTGCAAACAGTGTTAATCCACATGATTGTGAATGTGAATGGTCACTCATATGTAATGTGTGATGGTCCAATGTAATGTACAATGATCCTTAAAGTTCATGATTTATGAAAACTAAATTTCGTTCTCATAGAAAATGACCTTCAAAAAGAAGAAAAAAAAAAGGTTAGTGTTTTCTGTAGTTTACCTGTAGTGAGAGTTGTGATGGGTCTTTTGAAAGCAATTAGAAGTACACTAAAATTCTGCTTTTAATTTCTTACTTAAACAATTTATGTATATGAATGTGTGTATGTTTATATATTCATGTAGATATGCATCTCTATATGTACTGTAAATATATAAACATACACATATACACTTATAAATATGTACATAAAACTTGTACATTATACACACATATACATATGCATGTACATTATATTAAAGCGTGTGTGTATATGTATTTGTGTATATATATTGTGTGTGTATTGACATACGCATGCATATACACATATTTTTTTTTTGTTAGTCTCTCAAAACTTTAAAGTCTTTGTAACCATTATTTTAATGTTATTATGACACAAGCTTTTTCTCTTGTGCCATGAATAATCAATGCAAACATATTCTAGTTGTGTAAATTTTTTGGTTAAGGTAACATGTGTTGTTTAGATTTTTTCTCATTCTCTGTTTAGTACAGATTTGTTTTTTCTCTTCGAAGCAGATTTTTAATTATTTAGTATTTCACAAAAGTAGATTGTTGTTATTTCATCATAATGTTTATTTACTTACATAAAATGCAATATATGAAATAGTCTGCTTCATGTCACAGAATGTCGCATTTCCTGTTTTTTAGTCAGAAGAAAACCAGATTGCTCCCTTCCCACAGGCTATTATTGAATAGTGACTGAAATTTCCAGCCATACTAAAATTACAGGTTCGTTTCCAGATGATCATTTATAAAAGAAGGAAAAAGAAAAGATAACAATTCATGACAGAAGCCTTAGATCTAGAACATATTGCTCAGATCCTCAGTGAAAGAAGTTGTAGGGATCTTTAGAGCAGTGTGTATTATGTGGGAGGTTGAGTTTACATTACAAAAAAAACATGACAAATAAGGTGTTTATTGGTCCTAAAGTAGACTTCATTAAAGTAAATTGCTTAACCCATTGCTGATGGGCAAAATTTTCAGTGAAATTGAGAGAGGACAGGGGCACGCTGCACTATAGCGCTGTGACAGGGTGATTGATTGACCTGTGGTAGTGTGCTTGATATCCGATAATGGATTTGCCCGCAGCAGTCTCAGTGATTGTTTGAATTATCCCAGAAAGCAGTTGCAAGAGCATAGCATAGTTTAGGGATAGTCAAGGAAGTCATTATGATTCCAGATATTTATACACCCCTTTCAACAATCGGACACCTTGTCACCAGTAAAACATTGGAAATTGGAACAGACTAGTTATAAATTAATTAGGATGAATAACTTGATATGAAAATGTTATCAAGATGATGACATTTAAACAAAGTGAAGTTTTGTAAATGCCATCATATTCTTACTGTTAGTTTCCTTAACCCAGGCAAAAGTCTCAAAAGAGTACATGTATTCCCTGTCATGTAGAATTTTTCTTGAGGATGAGAACCTGATGTGAATGGGTTAAAGAGGAAGACTTTCCTTTTGTGAATTTCCAATGGAGCAGGTCTGGGAAGTCCTTTTACAATTGGATGAATTGTTAGTGGTAAAATTTGTAATGGGACGCAAATATCAACACAGTAGGGCAGACTTGCTTTAGGAAGATATCAGAGAAATTTTCTTGTTCAAATAATATTCAGAAATTTAAAGTAAGTGGGCATAATGTGTATTGAAAATGATGACATACTGATTTTTTTGTTTTTGATTTGTCATTTTTTCATTTTCCTTTGTAAACACTGATTGCCCTTTTATTTGATGTTGATATAGCCAAGATAAAAAGTCATAAGAAATCTTGTTTTAAAATATTTTATGTATATATCACAATTTTAATGATTTTAAACACTGAAAAGTGTTTTATGAGAATTAAGAGACAGCCACACTCTTTCAACTCAAAGGTATTTGTTTACAGTTATATTGTTTTTTTTATTACTACTGTTGTTTTGTTTTTTAATTTTTGTTTGTTTTTAATGTGAAATGTTCCTTAGATGAGACACTGAAGAAGTGCTGACCTTGTTAAATCAGTGGTGCCAGAAGAATCCGAGCCAGCATCCTTCCATGGTTGTGTGTCTCAAGACGTGGGATTTGGCTTAAATGCGCAGTAATACCTACTTGAGAAATTGAAAATAATAAACAGTATAAAACTTGCCACCGTTTGTAATAGTTATTTTTCATGTAAACTGACAATGGTTTAACTAAGCCAGATTCCAGATGTTCTCACTAGGTGCCTCAAATATCAATGCAATTATTCCTTGATTAACAATGCAATCTGACAAAGTATTTTGTCATAGGTAATTGTTCTTATATTGTAGGTAATCACAGTATATAGGATTCATGATGTTAGGTGTAGCAAATAAAGACAAAAATATTTTTCTTCATTGTTTCTTTTTCCAAATGTAATTGTTCAATCTTGATGTCCAGTAATCTCTGTAATCAAGAAAGGGAAAAACGGCCACAAGAAAATTAAAATAAACGTTTTATTTTCGTATCTTGATGTGGCTGTTTTCATGTTTATTTTGTGTACACATTCCTGCATTTGTGCTTGTTTCTGTAATCAAGCTCTAATTTTTCCACAGTTATGATTATAGGAATATAGCACATACATATACAGCTTTTCTACTTCTTTGACAGTATGATAGATATTCATAATCATGTACCTTTATTAGGGACAATGGAGTTTGCCTTTTTTTAAATAGCCCACTGATTTTAATTCTCCTGGCTCCCCGACCCCAGGCTTTTATTTGACCACGACTCTGAACACTATTATTACTCTTTTTCCTTATCATCCCCATCTTCTTTCCCTACCCAATTCCTAAGGTGAGGGCCTTGTTGAAAGCATGAAAAATTGGCTTTGCGTCAGTCATGAGCAACCTCAAGGAGCCACGGGCATGGTATTGGTTACCCCACAGTTATTGTTATTGGTTATTAGTTATTAGTATTGGTTACCCCCCCCCTTCCAATTCCTTGCTCGTTGTTGTCGTGGGGGCTTAGGAGATGAAGACCCCCCCCCAATCCCTTGCTCAACTAATTTTGCATGGTCTTTTCTCCCTCCAGCTCTTTCGTTTCCGTCCCTTCTCCAACCCCTTCCAAAGGTGTAAGAGCCGTGCTGAAAGGATGACTTTGTGCCAGTCCTGACGGCCTGAGGGAACATGGGCACAGTATTCCCGTTTTAGTTGATTAGTCCTTACCCATCAAGGGGACCCTGAGGGGTGGATTGTTTATTTCCCCAACATAGTCAAGGCTTCCCATGGCCAGTAAAGATTTAATACCCATATTGGAGGCAATGAGGCTTGCCCCTTCATCAAATAGCCCACCGATTCAAACTCTCCCGGCTCCCCGACCCCAGGATCTCCATGATCACGACTGAATACTACAACTACTATCCATTCCTCAATGCCTACTAGTGCATTATCCACCCAAGTCAAGACTCCTCTCCTAACTTCCTCAAACTTCATCACCTCTACCCCCACAACCTTCTTCATCAAACACCCTATCTTCCCTATTACTACCCTACAACCTTATTTTCCGTTTCTCCGTTCTATTCACTCTTCCACACGTTCTCGACCATCCACCACCACCAACCCTACAAATATCTTAAATACTCCATTCAGCCTTGCTAAATGAGACCGATTTTTCGTGATCCCTTCTACAGCTCTTACTCAGGCAACACTCTTCTCTTTCAACAATGCCTCCAAAAACAAGTGGGCAGAGTCTCTTTCCCGACGCGATCGCTCCCGTCTCGTAACAGTCACATCTGAAACTGAAGCTATAGCATTATCAAATCTAACTGATCTCTCTGGCAACCCCATTCCTGCAGAACCTCATCCAACTCTTAATACTTGTACCGGAACTGTCTCTATCTCCCCAGCAAACTGCCCAGTCGATACCAAAGATTGGTCAGATTGTGGAGAAGACTTACTCGGCTGCCTCAAAGACCAAGATGAAATTCAGTACATTGCTACTCCATTCCTCCTAGAGGTCATCGAAAGAAACCACCAACATTGCCAAAATTACTTTCAGTACACATGACCTTCCCTTCGTATCTACATTGGTGGACAATCCCTCCCTGTTCGACCATACCAACCTCCTCCCCGTCAATGTCAAAACTGTTGGCGCTTGGACATCCTGCCAAACACTGCCGCTCCACAGACCGATGCCCCAGATGTGCCCAACCCGGTCATAACGATCAAACTGCTCAGCACAAACACGCACATGTGCTAACTGCAGCGGCCCCCATAATGTATTTTTACAGAGGCTGTCCCACTTACTAGTTTGAGTCTAAGGTAGCAACTCTCAGATACGAAGATGGTCTCACTCTACGTGAAACCAGACTAGGTTTTCTCTCTCCCTACTCTAGTAATGTGCTCATCTGCCCCTCCCCCTCCAACCCAGGACGTTCCTACACCCTCCCCTATACCTACTCACTTTCCCACTTCCACTTCTACATTCTACCTTCCCCAGTTAAGTTATTTTGCCACTCTAAATCCAGACACTCCAATCTCAACTACAGTTCCAATCTCAAATACAGCCCCAACACCGTCCCCTCTCCCGCCCTGCACTACCCACAGCAGACAGACTAAACGTTCCATCCCTTCTTCCCCTACCGCACACTCACCTCCACCTACCTTTGCCTTTATTCCTTAGACACCAGTTTCCTCTTACCCCTCATAAGAAAGTCTCACAAAACTCCAACCAACTCCACTGCAGAAACTATAGAAGATATTCAAAACAATATGCTTGAGACACAAAATTCTCAAATCATGCTCCTCCACACTCGAAGTGTCTGCGATATCCATCCCCTTCCTACTCATATTCCCCTTACACCCTTTCCTCCTACTTCCTCTCAACACAACCTAACCCCTCAATTCCGCCTACTGCCGATATCCATCCTCCTCCTACCATATACCCCCTAACCCCTCCCTCCTACTCCCAACACAACCCATTCCCCTCAACACCTACGACTGCCGATATCCATCCCGACACCCATCCTCCTCCTACTCATATTCCCCCTACACCGGTTCCTCCTACTCCCTCCCAACACAACCCACCACCCTCAACTCGAACTACACGTACATTCCCTTCCTCTATCCCCTCTATCATTTCCACTCTCTCCTGGATACACACGTGAATCCCTTTGTAATTCCCTTACCTAGATCCACCATAACCCATCCACACAGCAACACCTTTACGCATCTTAAACCTTTCGATATTACTCTAGATAGTTGACGCATAGCAACTATCACCTTCACCCCTCCTTTAATATACTTCCTATAGTGCTATATGACCTTATATGACTAGCACATTTATTTTGCTCTTTAACCATTAACAATCAACCACTACCCACTCCTCAATGTCTGCTTGTGCGTTTTCCTCCCAAGTCGAGACTCCTACTCTCCGAACTTCCTCAACTTAATCAGCTCTACCCCACACCCTTCTTCACCAATCACCTCATTTTCCCTTATTACTGCCTTACAGCCTTATTCTCCATCTCTGTAATACTAGCCCCCTCAACAATACTCTTTTCTACACGTCCCCGTCCTTTCTACCAAAATTACTTTGAGCATCCTACCAAACACTACCGTTCCACAGACCGATGCCCTCTGTGCCCAACCTGGTCATATCCGATCAATCTGCCCTGCACAAATACGCAAATGTGCTAAATGCGGCGGTCCCCATAATATATTTTATAGAGGCTGTCCACCTACAAGTTTGAGTCTGAGGTAGCAACCCTCAGATACAAATTTGGTCTCACTCTACGTGGTGCCAGACAGGAAGCATGTCAACGAGGTTTCTCTCATACTCCCTACTTTAGTAA
>NW_020869500.1:292250-295714 GCF_003789085.1 Penaeus vannamei
TAATAACAAAAAGTAATAATGATAATAATGATCATTATGATAATGACGATGATGATGACGACGACGACGATTTTCATTTTCATTATCATAAAACAATAACAATGACAATAATAATAATAATAATACTAGTAATAATGATAATGAAATTATAATAATGATAATAGGAATAATCATAATAATGATAAACAATACTTGTAACAATAATAGTGATAATGATAATAATGATGATAATAATGATAATAATAATAAAATAACAATAATGAGAAAAAATGATAATAATAATAATAATGATAATAATAATAATAATAATAACAATAATGATAATAATATATAATGATAATAATAATAATAATAATAATAATAATGATAATAATAATAATAATATGATAATAATAATAATATAATGATAATGATAATAATAATAATAATAATAATATGATACTAATAATAATAATCAAAGATAACGACAACAAGAGGCCCCTCCGACGGCCACATATCAAAGATCTCATCATGAGTAGAACATTTACATCCTCGAACAACGGAGGAATCAATAGAAAAGAGAAGAAGAATGTCCAAAGTTTTGTCCCAAGGGAATACTCCGGCTTCTCTGACCCTGAGACTACGACGGTAAACAAAAGCGCCCATGGAAACCGGTAAGACTTTTTCTTTTTTTCTTTTTTTCTTTTTTTTACCAGGCCATCCTCTTTCCCGCCGTTGTATGTTTGATGACTGGGTAAAGGAAGGGTTATGATCTACGGATACGGACAGAAATCGATCTAAATCAATGAGGATAATTGTGAGCTGACAGTAAGGATGATGGTAATGAATTGCGATATTTAATGGTGATGATAGTGCTAATAAAAGTAATGATTGTGATAGCAACGATAAGAATGGTGGGAATGAAAATAATAATGAAGAGGACAAAAAGATGATAGCAATGATAATACTGACAATGATAATAAAGATGACTGGAATAAAGAGAGCGCATTCCTCCGGCAAAGAATACATATTATGTAATCTTTGCCTCCGGAAAGGCACTTGGGTCATTGATACAATAATTCATTGTTGATATTATCATTATTGTTAATATTATTATCATTATTGTCATTATCATTATCATTATTATTATTATTATTATTATTATTATTATTATTATTATTATTATTATTATTATTATTATTATCATTTATTATTATTATTATTATTATTATTATTATTATTATTATTATATTATTATTATTATTTTATTTTATCATTATTATCATTATTATTATTATTATTGATTATATTAATATAATCAATGTTATCCTTATTATCATTATTATTTTTATGGTTATTATTATCATTATCATTAACATCATCATTTTAATTCTTGTTATCATTACTATCATTATCGTTATTATTACTATTATTACTATAATTGTTATTATCATTGTTATCAGTATTGTTAGTAGTAGTAGTATTGTTTTAATCATAATTTTTCATTATCATTATCATTTGTATAATTATCATAGTAGTAGTAGTACAATTAGTATTACTATAATATCATTATCATGATATTGATTATGATAATGATGATAATAATAACGATGAAAATGATGCTAGTAATGATGATAATAGAAATGATGATAATAATAATAATAATAATAGTAATAATAATAATAATAATAACAATAATAATAATAATAATAATGATAATGATAATATAATAATAATAATAATAATAATAATAATATAAATAATAATAATAATAATAATAATAATAATAATGATAATGATACTAATGATAATGATAATGATGATAATATTAATAATAATTATTAAAAATAATAATAATGATAATGATAATGCTATTAATAATGATAATAATAATGATGATGATAATAATAATGATAGTTATAATAATGATAATAATAATGATAGTAATGATAATGATAAGATAATAAGGATAATAATATGATGATGATATAATAATAATGATATATAATAATAATAATAATATAATGATAATAATATAATAATAATAATAATAATAATAATAATATAATAATAATAATAATAATAATAATAATAATAATAATAATAATAATAACAATAATACTAATGATGATGATGATAATAATAGTGAATGATAGCTATAATATTGGTTGTGATGATGATAATAAAAACAATAATGATAATGATAAGAGTGATAAAGGTATCTGTACTACGACTACGAATGATGAGAGATAGAATAACAATGATAATAATAATAAGAAGAACAACAACAATGATAATAATAACGATAACAATAATAATGGTAATAATACGAATAATAATACCCATGGTAATCGTATTGATATTAATGATAATAATAACGACAATAACAACTATAGTAATACACATAATCCTAACTCCGCCCATCAGATTCTCTCATCTCCAAACAGCCCGGAAAATGGGCGTGTTTTTTTTTCTTCTTCCTCTTCTTTTTTCTTTTTTTTCTCTTTTTTCATTTTCTCTCTTTTTTTCTTTTTTCTCTCTTTTCTTTTTTTCTCTCTTTTCCCTTTTTTTCTTTTCTTTTCTTTCTTTTAATCAAATTGCTCTTTATCATATCCATCCTGATTATCATTCGTATCATTATCATTGCCGATGATATTGTTATTATCGTTATTGTGATTGTTCTTGGCGTGATCTTCATTATCTCAAGGTCGGGTTCATTATTATTTCAGTTAATATTATTGATTTATTCGTGTGTGTCAGCGTCTTCTTAATAAATTTTTTGCTAATTCTTGAATATTTCATAGACTTTGATGTTATTAATTTACGTTCATGTGTTCGTACTTTTCATAAAATTTGATTTAATTCTTACATATGTCTTAAACGGTAATACTATCAACGTACGTGTTGTCCGCACTTATAATACAATTTTGTCTAGTTCTTACATATTTCTTAACCGGTAATATTATCAATTTACGTATATGTCCGCACTTTTGATAGAATCTTAGCTAATTCTTACATATTTCATGAATGGTAAAAAAAAAAAAAAAAAAAAAAAAAAAAAAAAAAAAAAAATCCAAGAAAGATAGCTATTCACGTGTCCCTTGGGTCACGTGATCGGCCCATCGCGTGCTTATCAATATTTACAGGATCACCAAATCACAAAATCAGGACATAGTTTTTTTTTTATCATTCCGTTATTTATCGCCTTATGCATTTATTCACCGCGATCCCTTAGATGTTTGTCTAAGTAAATATTCGAAGCATGAAGAGACCCATTATCAATTGTTAATGCTACCTTGGAAGGAGACCGTATATTTGCTGTCGACTGCCGTTTTGTCTTTTCTCTTTACTGTCATTATTATCATTAATAGTAACAGGGGTATCATTCATTTCAATATTCTATTATCACTATTTTTTGGTTATATTGTTGTTTTATTATTATGATTATTATTGTTATTATTATCATTACCGTCGTCATTATCATT
>NW_020869500.1:295814-315814 GCF_003789085.1 Penaeus vannamei
CCATAAGGCACCTGAATCCAACAGGTTCAGAGCAATGTCATGATTTATAGAAACAACTTTATGCTTAATGTAATGTCCTTTTCATGTATCATGGATCATTTTGTTTACAGAGATGAGCCAGTGAAGGGCATTGTTTGCTGTACAGTGTCAGGCTTTGCTGTTTGGTTTGGAGTATTTATTTTCATGAAATATACTCTTAGAACCCTGTTCTTGTACAAAGGTGAGTTTTAGTAATACTTCTAGCATTGTAATGGAATTAAGAACTGTAAATTTGAAACAATTGTTCTTACCTTATTTTGTAACTTAAGATGTAAGTTAATTTGTTGAGAAAGGGGGGCATATATACAGGTCATGCCTTTTGTGACTTTTGTTAATTTTGCTTTCATATAGATTGTTCCACAAATGATAAATCATCCGAGAATCACCAAGAATAGGTTTATTTTTATTACCATTAGTATTGCTGATAACATTATAACAATAACAATAGTAATAATGTTGATGATGATAATAGTGGTATTAACCCATAGCCGACAGGTGGCATATATGTACATGCCATGTCTATCTTGGACCGAAAAACGCATGGCATAGTATCATGCCCATTCCCGTGCCACTGACTTGTTGGACAAAGTTTGTTTTTCTCCGATAGTAGCGGCTTCATTTGTATGATAAAGATTTTAGGCAATGGCACCTATGATGAAGGTAAACCCTCAAAATTATAATATTTTGATAAATTATAGCAAAATAAAAGCTTTTAGAAGCCAAATATCGCTCGCAAACTACTAATCAAGCTGGGCGCAACCGGGAAACATCTGATGCGCGCTAACAATCCCATTATCATGTCCACTTGCCAAACATTTTTACCCATCGGCACTAGGTTAATATTAAAAAAAAAATAAAAATCCCCAAAAAGTTATGGTAATAGATAAACAGGTGAGGTCAGGTATGACTAGATGTGTCTGAAGCAATGTGTGTGTAACAGAATTGACAAAACATTACTTTAGACAGGGCATATACCCAGTGTAAGTGGCATAAGTACCTCGGTTTGTGATATAGCTAGTTGAATTTGAATTATTTGTTTGTTTTGCCTGTTAAACAATTCTAAAGTTACTATTCTCTCTGATCAACAGGATGGATGTATGAAGCAAGAGGAAAGGGACGGACTATGAGTGTAGTTTCGCGATTGTGGTTCCTTGCCGTCAAAATGATGACCAAGTTTTCGCGGCCTATGTTGTACTCTTATCAGGGATCCCTCCCTAGATTGCCTCTGCCTGCCCTGGATGACACCATGAAGCGGGTAATTTTGTATTTAAGTGTTGGAGGGATGTGACTGTGTATGTATGTGCAACATGTTTGTTGTTACTTGGGTGGTTAACAAGAGTGAGTTACAAACGCAATTACTAGTTAAAATAGTTAACCTCAGTTTGCTAAAGGTGGTAGGGTTGTGGTAGGCTTGTTGGGTGATGCTTCCATGTGCCAGAGATGAAAGGGTTGTAGAGACAGAGACCCTCCTCTGTGTGGCACCAGGCATCCTGGAGATTTCAGGTATTGACCTAGCTTTATGGAGGCTAGATGAGTATGAGAGTTTCTATGAGCATGTCCAGTGCTGATAGATAGTTACTGGAGAGTATCATTCAACAGAACTAGCGTATTTATCAGTGACTTGGTTTGACCACAATTTTGGAGTGTTATGTAGGGATTGAAGACACTTGTTTGATTTTGCAAGACACAAATGGGTTTCAGTATGTGTTTGTTAATTTTTGTACATGCTTGCTTGTTTATGTTTTTGACTGACCTGGTTTAGCCTTAGTACAACTTCCTCCAGGTAACTTGCTTGCCAAAAAATTTTGCAAAGTTGATTAATACCTCCAATTCTGTGAGAAGACGATGTTCATCATAATCATCTCAGTTCCTTTATACAAGTATCTTGGCTGTTAAACTTTATAAAACTTTAGACATATGTAATTTAAAAGTTTACACTAATTATTGGTCTGGCTATGAGTCTGATACTTATAATGGATTAATAGACTTTTTCTTTTACTTCTCTGAATTGAATGGAATATACATAACAGCCTTATAATTAGGCAAAGAATATTGAGACAGTGACGTCATATTTTTTGTTTCGAAACAGTGATTGACATATAACTAGCTAATAATTTGCTCATGTTATTTTTTATTCTCTTTTCAGTACTTGCGCAGTGTCAGGCCATTAATGGATGATGAGAACTATGAACGCATGCAGAATTTGGCTCTTGAGTTTCAGAAAGGAATTGGAAAGAAGCTTCAAAGGTATTAGCTTGCTTCCTGGAGTTTCCTGTTATAGAAGAGGAAAATAAATGGGCTTCCTCCCCCCCCCCCCTGTCTTTCTCTCTCTCTCTCTCTCTCTCTCTCTCTCTCTCTCTCTCTCTCTCTCTCTCTCTCTCTCTCTCTCTCTCTCTCTCTCTCTCTCTCTCTCTCTCTCTCTCTCTCTCTCTCTCTCTCTCTCTCTCTCTCTCTTCTCTCCCTCTCTCTCTCTCTCTCTCTCCTCTCTCTCTTCTCTCTCTCTCTCTCTCTCTCTCTCTCTCTCTCTCTCTCTCTTCTCTCTCTCTCTCTCTCTCTCTCTCCCTCCCCCCTCCCCCCCCCCCCTCTCTCTCCCCCCCTCTCTCTCCCCCCTCTCTCTCTCCCCCCCCCTCTCTCCCCCCTCTCTCTCTCTCCCCTCTCTCCCCTCTCTCTCCCCTCTCTCTCTCTCTCTCTCTCTCTCTCTCTCTCTCTCTCTCTCTCTCTCTCTCTCTCTCTCTCTCTCTCTCTCTCTCCTCTCTCTCTCTCTCTCTCTCTCTCTCTCTCTCTCTCTCTCTCTCTCTCTCTCTCTCTCTCTCTCTCTCTCTCTCTCTCTCTCTCTCTCTCTCTCTCTCTCTCTCCCTCTCCTCCCTTCCTCCCTTCCCTCCCCCCCCCCCCCATCTGCTTCCCTACCTCCCTCCTCCCTCTCCCTTCCCCTCTCCACCTCAAATATGCTTTCTGTACTTTGATGTATGAAAATTTAAATTCTCTGGGCCTTTCTGTTGCTTTTTCATTTACTATCCATTTTACTGTTCTATCATTCCTTTGCATGAAAACAGTGACTTTAAGACTTAATACCCTGCCAGGTACCTGTTACTGAAGTCCTGGTGGGCCACCAATTACGTCACTGACTGGTGGGAAGAGTTTGTGTACCTCCGAGGCCGGTCTCCAATCATGGTTAATTCCAACTTCTACGGCACTGATGCAATCCTCCTGCGTCCCACTCGTATCCAGGCTGCACGTGCTGCCAACGTCACCCACGCTGCTTTCCTTTTCCGAAGATTGGTGGACCGACAACAGCTCCAGCCGGTAAGGATGTGGGAATGCCGTGTGGCTGGGAACTGGAGCCTTTCTACAAGTGTCTTTGTCTCTTTGTTCACTTTTATATTTTACTATTGCTCTTAGGTTTTGTATGTATTCTGCTTTTTTTTTTTTTTTTTTTAATTGGATGATTATGTATTAATTATCTTTGGCATTTGACTTCGGGAAATAGCATTTTGTTGGTCAGGCAGTGCATTTTTGGGTTTTGTCCATGGTTTGAATTCCAATGTAGAAAGTAAAATTGTGATACACCTGTGTCAAGTAGATTGTGATCATAAAAATTCCTCAATTGAAATACCCAGTAAGATTCATTGATATATTTTATAGATTTAGATGTATGTGAGTTTATTCATATTTATATATTATATTTTATTTTTGTTTATTTTTATAATGCGCAAAACAGTATGTCCATTGTCACTGTATGTGTCGTTGTCATCCAGAATTCTGGCCCATCCTTGCTGTAGTGTAAATAGATACCATCTGCTTTTGTATTAGAGGATATTGCTGAGTCCTTCCTCAGTGTTACTTTGATATGATTTGCAATTATTTACTCTCAATAATTTCTTTGTTAGAATAATCAATAGTCAATTGAATACAGACTTTTCTATATTAGTGTCTATGTATCATTACCTCTACGGTTTTCTGTATTATTGCTTAAATTTGTTTTAAATTTCAGATTATGGTTCAGAATACTGTGCCTCTCTGCTCATACCAGTATGAGCGCACCTTTAACACCTCCCGCGTGCCAGGCGTCCAGACTGACAAGATCGTCCATTATGGTGATTCGACTCACATTACTGTTTACCATGCCGGAAGATTCTTCAAGATGCCCTGCTATTACAAGGGGGCCCTTCTAACTCCTCGGGAACTTCAGATGTTAGTAGTTGAAAATAATTAATTTGTATTTCATTATTTTTTAATGACGAGGGATAAGTGTTAAGACATGGTCGTTTGTTGAGTATTTGCTGAAATAGATATGAGAAATACATTCCACATTCACATACTCTCCTATTCCCCTTTCTGTCATCCTCCTTCTTTCCTTGCCCTTCTCGCCTCTTACCTCTTTTATTGCTCCCTCTGTGACTATACTTAGAGATTATTTCATAATTGTGCTCCACGTTTCTGCAGCCAATTTGAGCGTATCCTTGCTGACGAGAGCGTCCCAGAAAAGGGTGAAGCTTACCTAGGGGCTCTGACGGCAGGAGAGCGAAAACCCTGGGCTGAGGCTCGAATGAGGTTCTTCAGGAAGGGAGTTAATGCTGTTTCATTAGATTTAATTGGTAGGTGTTCTGCATTAGTTTTGTACAAGTAGATTATTCTATGTATTTTTTTTTTTTTTTTCTTCTTCTTCTTCAATGGTGTGTATACTATATGTAAACCTTTTCTCCCACTTTCTTTTTTCTTTTTATATTTGTGAATATACTCATACATAATTTTTTTTGTTTGTTTTGTTTGCTTATTTTAACAGAGAGGGCAGCATTTGTGTTAGTGCTGGAGGAGGAGGAGTGTGATTATGATGAGAATGACCCAAGCCAGCTGGACAAGTTTGGACGTACCATGCTTCACGGCAAAGGCTATGACCGCTGGTATGACAAGTCTTTCAACGTGATTGTGATGAAGAATGGCAAGGTGAGTATTAGTTGGTTGTAGTTTTCTGTGATTTTTTTTTTCTGTTTTTTAACTTAACATAAAAGAGAAGGAAATTAATTATTATATATATATTTTTTCTGTTTTTTAGCTTTACATAAAAGAGAAGGAAATTAATGAATATTTTTTTGTTTTCAACAGATTGGTTTCAATGCTGAACATAGCTGGTAAGTATTCAGGCTATAATGCCTAAAATTGGTTTGATTACCTCCAACCATAGTGTTTATTGTGCCGTTTTCTACTTCAAAGATAAGATAAAGAATATGATTGTCTTGCAGATGACAATATAGATTTAAATACATCATGAATAGTAAAGAAATTTTACCTGCTGTCAGTCATAGTATTCTTGGACAGGAGAGCTGATTTTGAAGTTATAATCTAAGTACAGGAGACTGCTGTAGATTTTTAAATATTCTTAAATGTTGTTTCATTACTCAGTTAAGCTTCACCATGTGTATGTGACCTTGCCAATCTGCTGTTTTTGATGGTGAATATTTACTTATGTTGTATATTTTTATATATATACCATTCCTTTATTTACTTTTCCTTATTCTTATTATTTTCATTTGTTTTCTTCTGAAGACAGATGTCTCTTCTCATCTCAAAGCAGCTGCTGGTATTACTGCTATGACTGCTGTTTTGTACATGTTTACTCCTTATTTACGATTAGATCTTTTTCAGTGGCTTTCATAAGTTGATGGATTGGTTTATTTAAACTATTTTGTAATTTGTTTTAATTACATTCATGTATGAAAATAGTCATATGAAAGCAATGATAATGAGATTAGATTTTTTCCTGTGTGCATCTTACTAACTTTGATCTTCATCTTATTTTCTGTGTGATATCATTCATAGTATTTTGCAGTTACATATCCTATCCCAAATACACCCTGTGTAAATTCATGAGTAAAATCTATTTCTCCCAGGCCCTCCAACCTCCCCCCTATACCTCCATCTCTTCCACCCCTTCTACAGCTTACCTGTTGTTTTATTTTAGCAGTATTATTTGACTTTTTGAATTTTTAGTTTTTCTTTCTTCATTTGCCTTGATTAATGCTTTGTTTTTTGCCCAAGTAAAAAAGAGTGCCTTAACCAAACTTTCAGGGCCGATGCTGCGATCATGTCCCACCTTTGGGAGTATGTGATCACAAAGGACCTGATCGAAGAAGGGTATGAACGCATCCCTTGTTGTGGTCTTGTTCAGGAGTGGTGAATGGGTTCTCAGCATTGTTTTCTTTCTTTCTTTTTATATGATAAGTTGAAAGTTTTCTGTGTCTCCCACTCCCTCTCCCTCTATAAGAAAGCTACTAAAGATAATTGTAGAATGGTGTAGAGGGCATTTACTCCTCCTGAGATCTTGGTTAACATTTTATGATGGAATACCCAACTCCTAAGCAGGACCTGTCCTTTTGTTTCAGGAGGCAGAGCTCTTGGAGACTGCTTGCCTTTGCAGAATAGCCTGCATTGTTGTTGTTTTTTTCCTTCCTTTTTTCCCTCTTGTTTCTACCACTCTAGTGCCTGTTCTTCCACAGCAACCATGGTGTATGTTTTTATGATTTCTCTCTGATTAAATTGCTGGATAGATAATTCGACTTGCAGCACTCTCCTGCAGCACGACAGAATGCTTCAGCTTTTAGTGTTATATCTTTAATTTTTTTCCTTTTTATGTGTATATAGAAAGGTATTAATTATTTTTCATTTATAAATATTTCTCTTACAGTCTTCTTGATTAAAAGTTAATAATTTGTACAGAAATGTCTGGTCTACTAGTTGCTTGCTTGATATAATAGAAAAGAACACAAGTTCTGGTCACATGATTAATCTTTGATTCTATTTAACTTCGTTAATTTCTTTTATAACTGCTTAAACTTACTCATTTAATCACCTTTGTAGGAGTTTCTCTTTTACTCCTTTAGAGGGAAATGGATCTCTTTATCTGGTAGACCTCACACTTTCACTAGGAATAACAAAAGGATAGATGATAGTGAAGGTTCACAGCTTCCATTAAGCAGTTAGCAGATTCCTGCTGCATCTGTCGTCTGTGCCTATAAATTGCATCTTTGGGAAGTTTTTCATCCTCTTGGAAGTCTGAATATGAAAAGCAATGAGAAGTGATCAGCCTCATGATTTACCAGTCAGAACATAATGTTGTTTTATGTATAACTCGGTATAAGGAAAAGTCATTGCTCTTCATTCAGGTCTTCAGAGGAGAAACCTCTCCTTCTTCCCACCCACTTTCTTTCCCAATCTATCATCTGATGCACTTGGCACAGCCTCTGATTAGTACTTCTGCTGCTCCACAAAGATGATAAGAAAGCCATGATTGTATCCTCAGGGCAGATGCCCCTGTCATGGGCCACCTCTGGGAGTTCATTATGGTAGAAGATATCTTTGAGAATGGGTATGGATATTTTTGCATGTGTGGGTTTTCCCCCTTTGTAGTGGGTTAGTTCTTTGTGGGAATATTAGAGTACTCACTTACAACTGTTATGCAGCCCTCCCCTCCTTTACATATTTGAGTAAAATTGTGGAGGAACCCCATTTTTCATCACAAATTACAAGTGAATGTTGTTGGTATGGGAGCATTGCTTTGTGAATCTTGACAGATCTGAGATAAGGGAGGGTAAAAAAAAAGAGATTATCATTGGCATATCCTTAAGGAATAGTATTCTGGTATTCTTTTATGGTGCAGAAGATCCACTGAATCGCTCTTGTTAAAGACAGTAGGAGAAGGGGTAGCATGATTTTTGAATGCACAAGAACTAAGATGAGGACACAGTGTTGCTTTTGAAACTAATCCCTTTGAATGCATATCCAAATTTGTTTTAAAGAAACATAAATGTAATGGAAAGTAAGGAATCGATATTGGCAGTATTGAGGAAGCTTGGCAGGAATGACTGATTTTTACCTGACTACAATCAACATGCACTAATTTGGATTTCTCAGTGGATGGGCTAACTCTAAATTATTGCTTATGGCTTTTGCTGGAATAATAAATTGGTTTTTACATATTCATTTTTCCCTTATTAATTTAATTAATTTTCCTTTCTTACTAGTTTTGATGTATATTTTCAGTCCTTTTGATTAAAGTAGTTGTAACACACAAAAGATCCTAGGTAGAACAGAGTAAATAAGATTTTTTGCTTTTGTTTAATATTTGATTTTGTTTTCAAGTTTTTGTTTGTTTGTTTTTGTTTTTGTTTTTTTTCTACACTTATGTGTGCATGTTGTCAATGAATATGCAAATATACAGACAGGCATTCACAACCCCATCCACTCATACCCATATGCACATGTCGGTGCACTCACTCACTCACTCACTCACTCACTCACTCACTCACTCACTCACTCACCCACTCACTCACTCACTCTCACTCACTCTCACTCACTCTCACTCACTCACTCACTCACTCACTCACTCACTCACTCACTCACTCACTCACTCACTCACTCTCTCTCTCTCTCTCTCTCTCTCTCTCTCTCTCTCTCTCTCTCTCTCTCTCTCTCTCTCTCTCTCTCTCTCTCTCTCTCTCTCTCTCTCTCTCTCTCTCTCTCCACTCAGTCACTCTCTCTCTCTCTCTCATCTCTCTCTCTCTCTCTCTCTCTCTCTCTCTCTCTCTCTCTCTCTCTCTCTCTCTCTCTCTCTCTCTCTCTCTCTCTCTCTCTCTCTCTCTCTCTCTCTCTCTCTCTCTCTCTCTCTCTCTCTCTGCTCTCTCTCTCTCTCTCTCTCTCTCTCTCTCTCTCTCCACTCAGTCACTCTCTCTCACATATGCACATACACATATACAAGCATATACCCCAGTATAGATGCACTTGCTTTCACATCTTGCTCGCATGCATAATAGACATTTTTATGCATCTTTCTCTCCCTATTTCCTCTTCCTTGGTTATAATAGTGAGCATGTATATATGTATATATATATATATTTTTTTTTTTCTTGTCTCTATCGCCTAAGAGCATGTTTGTTTGCTCATTACTGACTGCTTACTAATTCTAGTAAATAAGATATTTTTGCTATGTCCGTTTCTGTAACATGTTTATTTAGTAACAGATATTTGATATTTGATGTCAGTATTTAGGTTGATGTAGCTTTAATTTCGAGTGTTTTTGAGAAGAAAACAAGTTGGATATTTTGACTAAGAATTGTAAATATAGAATTTTTAAAAACTTGATGATAAATTTACTTTTTTGTAATTGAAAGTATGCCTTTGTCAAATCTTACTTCATTTGCATTCTTTCCTGCATCTCACTGGATTGTTCAGACCGTAAGTGGCAGCAGAAATGACACTCCGTTTGTAACTTTAATTTATGATCTCAGCTGATAGAATTTTGATTGTTGAAAGTTGTAAAAGTTTTAAACTGTCATTTTGGACCTCAGCTTGTTATAACTTGAAGCTCGAATACACCTTAAGAAATATTAGTCAATGGATATGTCCACAGTATTAATCCTCTACATTTCCAAAAGATACGACAGTGATGGCAACTGCACCGGCAAACTGACCTGCGACCCTCCCGTCCCAACACGCCTGAAGTGGGAACTCAACCCAGAGTGTATCCAAGTGATTGACAACTCCTTTAAGGTGAGTCTTGGCTAAGTTGCTAAAAGTTTTGGAGTCTAAACACAATTTTATTTCATCATTGTGTCATCTCATATATATATATATATGTGTGTGTGTGTGTGTGTGTGTCGTGTGTCGTGTGTTTCGTGTGTGTCTGTGTCTGTGTTGTGTGTGCTTTTTTTTTTTTTCCAGTTTTCAGTTACTTTTCCATCACTGCAGGTAGCTGAAGCTCTCCTGAATGACGTGGACCTAAGGCTGTACATGCACACTCTCTATGGCAAGGGACTTATGAAGAAGTGTCGCCTCTCCCCAGACGCATACATCCAGATGGCACTACAGCTGGCATACTTCAGGGTATTTTCTTCATTTTTTTGACATTTTGAAGACTTGTATATTGGTTATTTGATGTACTTATGGCTATGCTTAAACGATGCTTGAATCAGATCAGTGACAAAGTCCATGGTATTAACCAAGCATTTTTAATTTTCCTTTGGAATTACATCAGTTAGAAATTTACTGTCTTTTATAATGATTATTCTTGCCTTCTTTTAACTCCCCCTCAGGATGCTGGAAAGTTCAACTTGACATACGAAGCCAGTATGACCAGGCTGTTTAGGGACGGAAGAACCGAAACTGTGAGACCTTGCACAATCGAATCGGCTGCTTGGGTTAAGGCCATGGAGGATAAGTCTTCTACGGTTAGTGTGCTGATTCACTTGTTGGGGCTTCTGTGAGCTGATCAACAAGAATAGTTTCTCTGACTGGAATTACATCCCTGCCTATCAGTGCGCTATACAAAATCAATTTGACATTTTCTAAATTTTTGAGTTTTATGAGAGTTACTCATCTAGAATTTATGATCTAGTTGAGGCGTTCATTTTTCATGAATATTTACGTAACTTACCCCATTTATGACGGTTGACCCACATATGAGACCCAGAAAAAAAACATTGCCGGGCGTCCCACCGGTGTGATGCTAGATCGGAGCTTGTGCTCCGATTCTGTCACAGGCTGCGGTTGGCACATGGGCAGATTATGGGCCAGCCCAGTGTGCCGATTTTGAAGCCGCCCAGAAACTATTACTTTCGGCTTCAGAATATACCAGCGCTAGTTGGTTTAAGTTGCATTGCTTTCTAGGATGAAGACTGTGTTGCTCTGCTACGTAAAGCATGTGGTCAACACCAGAGAGGTTACCAAGACGCCATGTGTGGAAAGGGCATTGACCGTCATCTTTTCTGCCTCTATGTTATCTCAAAGTACCTTGAAGTGGATAGTCCCTTCCTAAATGTGAGTGGCGAATGTTGAGATTTCATACTGTTGTATTTAGAATTGTAGTTATTAGGAGACATACTATGAATAAGGCTAGTATATTGAGATGTTCAACCAATTAAAAGAAAATAATGCCAACTAATCATAGGACAATATTTTAGGCTAAACACTACTAGGACCCTAATAAAATGCAAGTAAACCCCAAATGGGATATCTTTTAGGATTTTTTGTCATATTACCCATGGAAAGCTTATTGATTAGTATACACAAATATGCTTACTGAAAGCACCCAAAACTATTCATCCATCACAGGAGGTGTTATCTGAACCCTGGCGTCTCAGCACGTCCCAAACCCCCCATGGCCAAACTAACAGAATGGATCTGACGAAGAACCCCGATTGCATCAGCGCTGGCGGTGGTTTTGGGCCCGTTGCTGACGACGGTTATGGTGTTTCCTACATCATTGCTGGTGAAGACACGCTGTTCTTCCACATTTCAAGCAAGAAGAGCTCTCCTGTCACAGTAAGTGGCAATGCACTTTGTTTCAAGTTGTGAATGATTATTGACAAGGATAAATGTATAAATGAGTTTCACTTGTTTGTACAAGCCTTTGAACTATGCTACTAGTTTTGACTTTCATAATAAGCTGTCATTGCCAAAGCTTTATTATTGATTATTAATCTTTTGCCCTTTAGGATTCCAAAAGGTTCGCTCGACAGATTGAGAAGGCTCTTCTGGATATGAAGAATCTGTTTGAGTCGGCACAGAAGAAGTAAAGGCAGAAATTTACTTACATTATTAAGGACTGTTCAAGATAGTTATATATGCCAGGCTGCTGTAAGGGAAGACTTCACAGTTCAGATAATCATTTTTAGTTGAAATGTTGTTATTGTGCATAATGTGCAATGAAAGAGTTTTATTCCATATCATGGAAGGAATTACATGGCAAAAGCAAATTAGAGGAGTTTCAAAATTGCTTTAGCTGATGAGAATTCATGTAGTTGTTTTATTTAGCAAGAAAAGTTCTGTAACAACTTTCATGTTATGTTGATAGATCTTTATTTTTTTTTAACCAATGGCAATAATTTACATATATATGTATACAATAGATTTATTTTTAAATACCATAACTACAGCTACTTTTTTCTTCAAAAAAAAAAAAGTATAAACAAATTATTAACAAAGTAATGAAGCTTTTTGCTTTACATTCTTTTCTTATGGACAATATTTAGTGTAATTAGCTATACCCACAATTCTTGATTCTTTGTACAATCCAGGTATGCACTTTTGGCAGCTTGCCATATATGCTTGAATTAGCTTGAACTATTCTCTGGACATGCAGCCTTCTGTTATAATGTAGAGTATTTGTGATTTGATCATTTTTTCTGTAGACAGAATCTCTGGTTTGATAGTTTGCACAAGTTTCCAGATGAGGAGGTTTTTTAGACAGTTATTGTTTAATAATCTACATTATTGTTACAAGGTTATCTCATTAAAAGTAGTGTTCAAAAAGAAAAGAGTACTGTCAGGGAATAAATTTAAGTATGTGCATAACAGAATCTTTCGATTTTATTTTGATATTGTTCTTGTTATCAAAGAAGATGACTTCTTGATTACTTTCATATTTTCCATGCAAAGTATGATGGACAACTGGTGGTAAATTCACACAGACGTATATTTTTAGAGAATGATGCAAAAAAACAAACTGCAAACAGTGTTAATCCACATGATTGTGAATGTGAATGGTCACTCATATGTAATGTGTGATGGTCCAATGTAATGTACAATGATCCTTAAAGTTCATGATTTATGAAAACTAAATTTCGTTCTCATAGAAAATGACCTTCAAAAAGAAGAAAAAAAAAAGGTTAGTGTTTTCTGTAGTTTACCTGTAGTGAGAGTTGTGATGGGTCTTTTGAAAGCAATTAGAAGTACACTAAAATTCTGCTTTTAATTTCTTACTTAAACAATTTATGTATATGAATGTGTGTATGTTTATATATTCATGTAGATATGCATCTCTATATGTACTGTAAATATATAAACATACACATATACACTTATAAATATGTACATAAAACTTGTACATTATACACACATATACATATGCATGTACATTATATTAAAGCGTGTGTGTATATGTATTTGTGTATATATATTGTGTGTGTATTGACATACGCATGCATATACACATATTTTTTTTTTGTTAGTCTCTCAAAACTTTAAAGTCTTTGTAACCATTATTTTAATGTTATTATGACACAAGCTTTTTCTCTTGTGCCATGAATAATCAATGCAAACATATTCTAGTTGTGTAAATTTTTTGGTTAAGGTAACATGTGTTGATTAGATTTTTTCTCATTCTCTGTTTAGTACAGATTTGTTTTTTCTCTTCGAAGCAGATTTTTAATTATTTAGTATTTCACAAAAGTAGATTGTTGTTATTTCATCATAATGTTTATTTACTTACATAAAATGCAATATATGAAATAGTCTGCTTCATGTCACATAATGTCGCATTTCCTGTTTTTTAGTCAGAAGAAAACCAGATTGCTCCCTTCCCACAGGCTATTATTGAATAGTGACTGAAATTTCCAGCCATTCTAAAATTACAGGTTAGTTTCCAGATGATCATTTATAAAAGAAGGAAAAAGAAAAGATAACAATTCATGACAGAAGCCTTAGATCTAGAACATATTGCTCAGATCCTCAGTGAAAGAAGTTGTAGGGATCTTTAGAGCAGTGTGTATTATGTGGGAGGTTGAGTTTACATTACAAAAAAAACATGACAAATAAGGTGTTTATTGGTCCTAAAGTAGACTTCATTAAAGTAAATTGCTTAACCCATTGCTGATGGGCAAAATTTTCAGTGAAATTGAGAGAGGACAGGGGCACGCTGCACATATAGCGCTGTGACAGGGTGATTGATTGACCTGTGGTAGTGTGCTTGATATCCGATAATGGATTTGCCCGCAGCAGTCTCAGTGATTGTTTGAATTATCCCAGAAAGCAGTTGCAAGAGCATAGCATAGTTTAGGGATAGTCAAGGAAGTCATTATGATTCCAGATATTTATACACCCCTTTCAACAATCGGATCACACCTTGTCACCAGTAAAACATTGGAAATTGGAACAGACTAGTTATAAATTAATTAGGATGAATAACTTGATATGAAAATGTTATCAAGATGATGACATTTAAACAAAGTGAAGTTTTGTAAATGCCATCATATTCTTACTGTTAGTTTCCTTAACCCAGGCAAAAGTCTCAAAAGAGTACATGTATTCCCTGTCATGTAGAATTTTTCTTGAGGATGAGAACCTGATGTGAATGGGTTAAAGAGGAAGACTTTCCTTTTGTGAATTTCCAATGGAGCAGGTCTGGGAAGTCCTTTTACAATTGGATGAATTGTTAGTGGTAAAATTTGTAATGGGACGCAAATATCAACACAGTAGGGCAGACTTGCTTTAGAAAGATATCAGAGAAATTTTCTTGTTCAAATAATATTCAGAAATTTAAAGTAAGTGGGCATAATGTGTATTGAAAATGATGACATACTGATTTTTTGTTTTTGATTTGTCATTTTTTCATTTTCCTTTGTAAACACTGATTGCCCTTTTATTTTGATGTTGATATAGCCAAGATAAAAAGTCATAAGAAATCTTGTTTTAAAATATTTTATGTATATATCACAATTTTAATGATTTTAAACACTGAAAAGTGTTTTTATGAGAATTAAGAGACAGCCACACTCTTTCAACTCAAAGGTATTTGTTTACAGTTATATTGTTTTTTTTATTACTACTGTTGTTTTGTTTTTTAATTTTTGTTTGTTTTTAATGTGAAATGTTCCTTAGATGAGACACTGAAGAAGTGCTGACCTTGTTAAATCAGTGGTGCCAGAAGAATCCGAGCCAGCATCCTTCCATGGTTGTGGTTGTCTCAAGACGTGGGATTTGGCTTAAATGCGCAGTAATACCTACTTGAGAAATTGAAAATAATAAACAGTATAAAACTTGCCACCGTTTGTAATAGTTATTTTTCATGTAAACTGACAATGGTTTAACTAAGCCAGATTCCAGATGTTCTCACTAGGTGCCTCAAATATCAATGCAATTATTCCTTGATTAACAATGCAATCTGACAAAGTATTTTGTCATAGGTAATTGTTCTTATATTGTAGGTAATCACAGTATATAGGATTCATGATGTTAGGTGTAGCAAATAAAGACAAAAATATTTTTCTTCATTGTTTCTTTTTCCAAATGTAATTGTTCAATCTTGATGTCCAGTAATCTCTGTAATCAAGAAAGGGAAAAACGGCCACAAGAAAATTAAAATAAATGTTTATTTTCGTATCTTGATGTGGCTGTTTTCATGTTTATTTTTGTGTACACATTCCTGCATTTGTGCTTGTTTCTGTAATCAAGCTCTAATTTTTCCACAGTTATGATTATAGGAATATAGCACATACATATACAGCTTTTCTACTTCTTTGACAGTATGATAGATATTCATAATCATGTACCTTTATTAGGGACAATGGAGTTTGCCTTTTTTTAAATAGCCCCACTGATTTTAATTCTCCTGGCTCCCCGACCCCAGGCTTTTATTTGACCACGACTCTGAACACTATTATTACTCTTTTTCCTTATCATCCCCATCTTCTTTCCCTACCCAATTCCTAAGGTGAGGGCCTTGTTGAAAGCATGAAAAATTGGCTTTGCGTCAGTCATGAGCAACCTCAAGGAGCCACGGGCATGGTATTGGTTACCCCACAGTTATTGTTATTGGTTATTAGTTATTAGTATTGGTTACCCCCCCCCTTCCAATTCCTTGCTCGTTGTTGTCGTGGGGGGCTTAGGAGATGAGGACCCCCCCCCCTCCAATCCCTTGCCCGTTGTTGTGGGGGTGCTTAGGAGACGGGGACTGGGACCTAATGCGAGGATCTCCTCTGCCTTGGGCCTCAGCCCTCAGCTCAACTAATTTTGCATGGTCTTTTCTCCCTCCAGCTCTTTCGTTTCCGTCCCTTCTCCAACCCCTTCCAAAGGTGTAAGAGCCGTGCTGAAAGGATGACTTTGTGCCAGTCCAGAACGGCCTGAGGGAACCATGGGCACGGTATTCCCCTGTTTTAGTTGATTAGTCCTTACCCATCAAGGGGACCCTGACGGGTGGATTGTTTATTTCCCCAACATAGTCAAGGCTTCCCATGGCCAGTAAAGATTTAATACCCATATTGGAGGCAATGAGGCTTGCCCCTTCATCAAATAGCCCCACCGATTCAAACTCTCCCGGCTCCCCGACCCCAGGCTCTCCCATGATCACGACTCTGAATACTACAACTACTACCCATTCCTCAATGCCTACTAGTGCCTTATCCACCCAAGTCAAGACTCCTCTCCTAACTTCCTCAACTTCATCACCTCTACCCCCACAACCTTCTTCATCAAACACCCTATCTTCCCGTATTACTACCCTACAACCTTATTTTCCGTTTCTCCGTTCTATTAGCCCCCTCAACAATATTCACTCTTCCACACGTTCCCGACCATCCACCACCACCAACCCTACAAATATCTTAAATACTCCATTCAGCCTAGCTAAATGAGACCGATTTTTCGTGATCCCTTCTACAGCTCATTACTCAGGCAACACTCTTCTCTTTCAACAATGACCCCAAAAACAAGTGGGCAGAGTCTCTTTCCCGACGCGATCGCTCCCGTCTCGTAACAGTCACATCTGAAACTGAAGCTATAGCATTATCAAATCTAACTGCTCTCTCTGGCAACCCCATTCCTGCAGAACCTCATCCAACTCTTAATACTTGTACCGGAACTGTCTATATCTCCCCAGCAAACTGCCCAGTCGAAACCAAAGATTGGTCAGATTGTAGAGAAGACTTACTCGGCTGCCTCAAAGACCAAGACATGAAATTAGTACATTGGTACTCCATTCCTCCTAGAGGTCATCGAAAGAAACCCACCAACATTGCCAAAATTACTTTCAGTACACATGACCTTCCCTTTCGTATCTACATTGGTGGACAATCCCTCCCTGTTCGACCATACCAACCTCCTCCCCGTCAATGTCAAAACTGTTGGCGCTATGGACATTCTGCCAAACACTGCCGCTCCACAGACCGATGCCCCAGATGTGCCCAACCCGGTCATAACCGATCAAACTGCTCAGCACAAACACGCACATGTGCTAACTGCAGCGGCCCCCATAATGTATTTTTACAGAGGCTGTCCCACTTACTAGTTTGAGTCTAAGGTAGCAACTCTCAGATACGAAGATGGTCTCACTCTACGTGAAACCAGACTAGGTTTCTCTCATACTCCCTACTCTAGTAATGTTGCTCATTCTGCCCCTCCCCCTCCAACCCAGGATGTTCCTACACCCTCCCCTATACCTACTCACTTTCCCACTTCCACTTCTACATTCTACCTTCCCCAGTTAAGTTATTTTGCCACTCTAAATCCAGACACTCCAATCTCAACTACAGTTCCAATCTCAAATACAGCCCCAACACCGTCCCCTCTCCCGCCCTGCACTACCCACAGCAGACAGACTAAACGTTCCACCCCTTCTTCCCCTACCGCACACTCACCTCCACCTACCTTTGCCTTTATTCCTTAGACACCAGTTTCCTCTTCCCCCCTCATAAGAAAGTCTCACAAAACTCCAACCAACTCCACTGCAGAAACTATAGAAGATATTCAAAACAATATGCTTGAGACACAAAATTCCTCAAATCATGCTCCATCCACACTCGAAGTGTCTGCCGATATCCATCCCCTTCCTACTCATATTCCCCTTACACCCTTTCCTCCTACTTCCTCTCAACACAACCTAACCCCCTCAATTCCGCCTACTGCCGATATCCATCCTCCTCCTACCCATATACCCCCTACACCCCTCCCTCCTACTCCCAACACAACCCATTCCCCTCAACACCTACTACTGCCGATATCCATCCCGACACCCATCCTCCTCCTACTCATATTCCCCCTACACCGGTTCCTCCTACTCCCTCCCAACACAACCCACCACCCTCAACTCGAACTACACGTACATTCTCCCTTCCTCTATCCCCTCTATCATTTCCACTCTCTCCTGGATACACACGTGAATCCCTTTGTAATTCCCTTACCTAGATCCACCATAACCCATCCACACAGCAACTCCTTTACGCATCTTAAACCTTTCGATATTACTCTAGATAGTTGACGCATAGCAACTATCACCCTTCACCCCTCCTTTAATATACTTTCCTATAGTTCTATATGACCTTATATGACTAGCACATTTATTTTGCTCTTTAACCATTAACAATCAACCACTACCCACTCCTCAATGTCTGCTTGTGCGTTTTCCTCCCAAGTCGAGACTCCTACTCTCCGAACTTCCTCAACTTAATCATCTCTACCCCACACCCTTCTTCACCAATCACCTCATTTTCCCTTATTACTGCCTTACAGCCTTATTCTCCATCTCTGTAATACTAGCCCCCTCAACCAAATACTCTAATACACAGACCCCCTCTGTGCCCAACCTGGTCATATCCGATCAATCTGCCCTGCACAAATACGCAAATATGCTAACTGCGGCGGTCCCCATAATATATTTTATAGAGGCTGCCCCACCTACAAGTTTGAGTCTGAGGTAGCAACCCTCAGATACAAATTTGGTCTCACTCTACGTGGTGCCAGACAGGAAGCATGTCAACGAGGTTTCTCTCATACTCCCTACTTTAGTAATGTCGCTCGCTCTGTCCCTCCCCCTCTAACACAGGATGTAGGAACATCATGGGGCTGGATTCACTAACATACGATCGTAACGCATTTACCAGCGGTCATTTACCATTGCGTTTACCAGTGACGGCAAAGCGGGATTCATGAAGAAATGGTAATCTGGATCAGCTGAGTTACAATGGTAAATCGTCTCATTCTGATGGTAGCCAAAAGAGGGCTCTAGTAAAGCAATTCCACCAATCAGCGAGCGCCATACATAATCTCTTAGGTTCCTTTGACCAATCACGTAACATGTAAACAGAACTAGACACAGCGAGCTTGTTAAAATAATCGTCACAGCTAAAGCACTATTTGAGCGCATGTAGAAAAAATATATATATTTATTTGATTATATTAATCATGTTGGATATATATTTACTGTATAGATAGGAACTATATTATTGTTTACCTCAAACCAGAGACAGTTCAAACAGCTTTTTATTTATATATTTTTCATCAGCATGAAACAAAAAACCGGACCAAACAAAATTTGTATTCATCGCCAATTGTTAAAGGAAACATTTCAAGCTTATTCTTGCCCACGCACTTTGGAGTTTACTGTCAAAAAGCCGACAGACACAGATATTGCTATACTCGTTTAGCTTTGATATGGCCAGTTTACATATCAGCAAGGTAGTTTTTTTCTATAGCATTTGTAACAATTATGTCAGTGAGGATTTCTTTAAGTGTTAACTTATTTATCGTTTCCATGCATTCTAGTATAATGTAGGCCTATAATTTTACAAGAATTTGTGTAGATTTTATTCTTGCTAGTTTCATGTGAAATTTACATTTCTTCATTATGTCCACATTGTGATATCTGTTTGCCATCATATTAGTTACATCAGGTGTAAAAACAAACCCAAAACTTTGCTTGCATATTGATTTTTTGACGAGATAACACGTGATGACATCGTCTTCCAAGGAGTTACCAGTGCTCTAACCACTGGTAAAATTTACCATGGTAACTCCAATGACAAGTCGTTAGTAAATACAGTCTGTTTACCATGGTACCTATAGTTACCATAGTTACCAGTGATTTTACCATGGTAAGTGCGTTAGTGAATCCGGGCCCTGGGTTGGAGGGGGAGGGGCAGAGCGAGCGATATTACGAGCCAAATTCTTTTGCCACTCTAAATCCAGACACTCCAATTTCAACTACAGTCCCAACACCGTCCCCTCTCCCTCCCCGCACTACCCACAGCAGACAGACTAAACGTTCCACCCCTTCTTCTCCTACCACACACTCACCTCCACTTACCTTTGCCTCCTCTAACACCAGTCTCCTTTTACCCTCCTCATAAGAAAACCTCACAAGACTTTCCAACTAACTCCACTGGAGAAACTATGGAAGATATTCAAAGCTATATACTCGA
>NW_020869500.1:330814-335814 GCF_003789085.1 Penaeus vannamei
AGGTATTGGATCTCCTTTTTGAAAGTGAGTGTGTGTCCTATCCATACACCAAAGTATAGATAGTCCTTCACCCATTCCAAATCCATACCCTGTATAATGAGTTTTTTATTTCTGACATTGGTTCTCAGAGCCATTGCTTTGGATTTTGCTGCTGATATTTTTAGACCCGTCCTACAACACTCTTCAGACACCAGGTTCAGACAACGTTGAGCTCTAGTTAGGCAGTGATTGCCAGAGGCTATGATTGCCAAGTCATCTGCATAAGAGATGATCTTGCATCCCTCTGGCAGGTGAATGTCGAGTATGTTGGACATGAGGGTATTAAACAGGGCTGGACTAAGAACCCCTCCCTGAGGAGTTCCATTTTCAAGTGGCATGTGCTGTGAGAAGTGGCTTTGAAATCTGACATTTGCTGACCTATTTTTAAAATAGTCAGCTATCCAGGCCAAGAGTCTGCCTTTGACTCCTTTGTGGATTAGGATCTCTTGAATGGCAAGCGGACTTGCCAGTTCAAAAGCCTTCTCCAGGTTAAGGAAGACAACCACGGCGGGCGAGGTGCAGATTGTGCTTAAGAGTGTGGAAATGCCATGAGCAGTGCTCTTACCCCTTGTGAACCCGTGCAGGTGTTCATGAGGGGGACCCGTTTTCCATCGGAGCCTGTTGAGTACCCTCTTCTCAGCTGTTTAACCCAGACAGCTGAGAAGAGAGATGGGACGGTACTTGCCAGGCTCCTTTGGTGTTGGGATGGGAACTATTGTGGCTTGTTTCCAGCTCTGGGGCACCGTGGCTGTTTGCCATGATTCGTTGATAACCTGCAAGAATGCAAGTTCTGCAAGGCCTAGATGCGAAATGATGGGGTGAGAGATCCCATCAGATCCCGGTGCTGACCCAGAACTGGATTTGTATGATTTTCTTTGTTCCCTAAGAGAAAACAAGGCATCTGTTTCATCAGCTTCGAGTGCCTTGTCTCTTATGAGAGCGTCTTTCTGGATTTAAGTTTTGTTGTTCTTCTCTCATCATTGGAGGCAGATTGTTGGTGCTGGTTCTGGCTGAGAACTCAAGCACCAATCTGTTAGCCTCTGATTGTGGATCATGATGAATGCATTTCGGGGCTTGGCGGCTTGTCGCTTGCCTGACCCGTTTCCACAGCTCTGTAAGGCTGGTCTGGTGCCCAAAAGTTTGGCACCATTCCAGCCATTTTTCCTGCCTAACTCTGTTGGCAGTTTCCTTGGCATCCACGACAGTTTCCCTCAACAGGGCCAAATTGTCGGGAGATCTTTGCCGTCGGAATTTTTTTCTACACATATTAACCCTGTGCTTGACCTCTTTCATCTCGTCATTATAGTATCAGGCGTCTTTGTGAGTTCTGGACCATGGGCGAGTTTTGGGGATGGTTTGTGAGGCTGCCTGATTTATGGCCTGGATTAGCCTTGCCTCTAGCACATCCACATTTTCATTATTGTTGTTGGGTTCATTGTCTTTCAGACATCGAGCCAAGCCTTCCTGGAAGGCAAACCAGTTGGCCTTGTCGGTTTTCCATTTAGGAATGCGATGTGGTCTTTGCGTTGGACCTGCATCCATTAGTGTGGTGACTATGCCGTAGTGATCACTAGTAACCTTATCATCGACACATCACCGAATTCTCTCCACCATTGTTACAGTGGCAAAGGTGAGGTCTAGGACCCCTCCCTTCACATGCGTTGGTTCTTTGGTGTTGAGAAGAGTGATCTCAGGGAATGTCTCAAGCACTTCTGCTATGTGAATGCCTGCCGCGTTCGGCCTTTTGCGGGGATTCAGCATGGCCATGTGTGCATTGAAGTCTCCCCCTATGATCACTCGGTCTTGTGCTGCAGTAGCACAGACCTGGTTCAGATCTAAGCTCTCACACAGTGGTTTGCTATAAATATTATATATTTTTATAGGGCCCCCAGGTAGCTGAATCTCAACAGTAAGAGATTCAACACCATCTCCACAGTGCGGCGGGTTGGCCAGTAAGGAGCACGGGATAGCTTCTTTTACCAGGGTCATCAGGCCTCTAGCACCATCCAGGTTTGGAGTGGTGAAGGCATGATATCCTGAGAAGCACACGGATCCCATAGTTAGTGTCTCCTGGAGCATGACGACGTCAATGCTCCTTGCTCGCACTATTGACTGGAGAAAGGAGTTCTTGCTTTTATAGCTACAGATATTCCACTGCAGAATGCTTAGATTGTGTGCCATGATGGTTACTCAGAGTCACTTGCTTCAGCTTCAGATGCCCCAGTGCTGGTGGCATCAGATAAATACAGATCCTCGTTGATTGAGGATTGTACAATTTCCTCTAAGTCAGACACTCCGGTTAATGCTCTACTGAGGGGTGTAGAGCCTAGGTTGGAAGTGCCCTCCTCGGGACGAGACTTTGGCTGCACAGACTCGGCCTGCAGTGGGGGCTTCTGCTGCACAGTTTCAGCCTGTCCTGACAGACTAGCTGGGGTTTCACGTAATACTTCTACCAAAGCTAGCCTGCCATCCAAGGATTTAGGGAGGGGAGCGCTGCTCGTTTTCGGTTTGGAGGCTTCTAGCTTCCTTCCCTTCAGAGCTGCAACAGTTTGGGTCATAGCCGTCATTGGGACCTGCACTGCTTTCTCCGCCTCCTCACTGGTCCTCCCCAAGGCTGTTGCTACTGCAGAAACTACAGCACTCAACAGGAGAGTCATATCTTTCTCGTCAAAGAAAAGATTATCCTCTACTGGGGGAACCACTGCTGTGGTCTTTGAACCTTTTTCCCTTTGGTTCTTTTTTGTGGTTTTGCCACTAGCAAGCTTGGGGAATTCCTCTCTGTTAGAGGTATCCAGTTTTCGCTGTGGGGGCGACTCCTTCCTTTTAGGAGGTCGGGGAGTCTTTTCTTTTTTGTTTTTACTCCAGACGTAGGTGCCTGGGGGCGCAGGGACAAAGTCAGGACGCTTTTTGGCTATTAATAACTGCCTGTTTCCTGACAGAGCAAGCCAGGCTCCAGGCATGATGCTTCTTGGCACAGTTTGGACACTTGGCTGTTGTGTCCTTCTGGCCATCTTTGTGTGCCTTGATACACACTTCTGTTTCGTGTGCCTCGCTGCATACACCACATTTGGCTTTGGCCTTGCAGTTGGCCTGGTGATGCCCAAATTTCTGACACGTGAAGCACCTCAAGGGCTCTGGCACATATGTCCTGAGCTTGTATGAGCCCCAGTTACCCAGATCAAGGGTGGTGATTGGGGCTCCCTTGAGGATAACCAGGACTTGCCTGGTTGGACACTTCCCTTTGGTCATGCGGGAAGCCTCCACCACTTGTGGGAGAGACGTGATCACCTCCACGTCGAACCCTAGTGGGAAACCAAGTAGCACCATCTTGGACTTTTTCTCTTGGGAGGTCAGTGGTGAGATACACACTTTTCCCCCGTCTTTCAGCACCTTGATTTCCTGCAGGAAGTTCAGGGTGGCTTTGTCTTTGGGGGCAATGATCATGCCCTCATCTCTAGAGATTCGGATTGAGAGTCTGACATTTCTCTCCTTCTCCAATGCCCTAACCAGTTGGTATGCATTGTCGAAGTCTTCAGGTTTTTTTGGTACCTTAAACCGCGTTAGTCGACTTGGGGTGTGCTTTGCCTCTTCTTCAGAGTCAGTTTCCACCCTTCGTCGCTTCACGCCTCCCCTTTGCAGGGGTTTAAGGCCTTTAGAAGTGGGGGCAGCTGGTTTGGCTGGTTCAGCTAGAGCCCCTTCTTGACTGAGGGAGTTCTGAGGAGAGTTCAGGTTTCCCTCAGTCTGGTGTGCATGGACATACTTTGTGGTTGGTGTTTCTGTTTTGTCCTTGATCGGTTCAGCAGGCCGGACACGTTCGGCCTGCTTTTGGTTTTTCTTTCGCCCCCCTGCAACCTTGAAAGGCTCCAGGGTGACTGCCATGTTCTGGTTCATTTTGTGGTCATGGAGAGAGTATATAACAGATTGGTCCCCTTTCGGGGACTATCCTTATACCTGCTCTCAGGGTGAGGTCTTAAGAAGGGCCTCAAAAAAAGCTCTGTTCCCTACACTCGACCCTTCAGCACCACAGGACAGGAGAGTTTTGGTGTGGTAAACGCTCTGCACCCCAATCCTGCTACAAGGGGGGTGTGATCACTTCACCGCAGCCCAGGCGAATGTTGGAAATCGGCGTTTCCCGCAGGCCCAGGCTGCACCAGGAAGTCAGAAGGAGAGGGCAAGGGTTAGGCACCGAAAAGTCGCCCTTGGTGCGTGGCCACAAGCTATATCTAGGACCAGAGGGTCCAGACCAGGTTTGTAACCTCGCTCTCCAAGGGAGCGGTAGTGGGGCACTTACTACAAGAGGCCTGGCCATTTGTCGTGGCGAACCACGATAAATTGGCGGAGCTCTGTGTAGTTTGTTGTCAAAAAGTATGTCAAGCTCAAGTCTGATGGCTTTTGCTTTGGAGGATCACGCCAAGTGGGTGACAATAATGTCTCGCCAATTGGGTGATCTCTCTCTGTACACCACAGGGGAGAGGGCCTGTGTAGTGTGTACACCACAGGGGAGAGGGCCTGTGTAGTGTGTACACCACAGGGGAGAGGCCTGTGTAGTGTGTACACCACAGGGGAGAGGACCTGTGTGACGAGTGATGCTAATCCGTGATAGTGTCAGCATTTTATACTGAGCAGAGTGTTAGTATAATCCAGATGATGAGTAGACCCGGCCGTGACCCACTTTCCTCGGCCGGTTGTGCGCAGTTCCTGAGGGAACGCCGCTAGCCTCGGGCGTGGCGGATGCATAAGGTGATGGATTAGAATGATACACACTCAATAGTAAGACGTATGGGAGTCCCATCCACTAGATGGCAGTAATTTTCCCATTTAGTTACTATGCAGACTGTGTCGCTATATGTTGCATAAAATTTCCCTCTTGAGATCGAGATTTCCCTCCTTTGGAAATCACGACCTATGGGGTCCACAACAACAATGAGACGGGCCTGCCGGCGTCTCGTCGGCTGCCCACT
>NW_020869500.1:355814-358314 GCF_003789085.1 Penaeus vannamei
ACTCCTGGGCGTCCTGACGGTGGCGATGATGGGGGCTGTCTCCCAGGCAGCGCCTCCGCACCTCAACGGCTCGCTCCCCTTCGTCAGTAAGTCTCTTTGGCTGCCAGTAAGATGTCTGGCGTTCCTTTGTGATTTTCGCCTCTCACTGCAAGTTCCTTGGTCATTTTCACTATCCACCTTTATCTGTCAGTAAATTTTACATGTATGTTTTCGCTGAAAGATTTTTTATTGTTATTATCCCTGGTTTTTCATTGTTTTCTTTTGGTTGCATTTTTAAATCCTCTGGGTTTAAAATGAAAGTTTTGTCTTTTTGTTAAACTCTCAATTGCCATTTAAATACAATTGCTTCAGGTGAGTAACAAAAGACATGTCAGTTCGTCTTTCAATCCTCACACTTAGGGGAAAGTTCCTTGTTCGCTCTCGACTTCTCCTCTGCGTTTAAAATTCAATATGCTACAGCGAGTTCTTTATGCCCGTCTCTTTTTACTTACAGTATTAAACTGTTCATCCAAATCCTCAGGAAGTTATGCATCTTTTTCCGACTTTGTTTTCCTTTAAAAATGGCCTTCATCTCCAAGGCAGTGTCTCACTTCCAGTCGAGCCTCGCGTCAACTTCGACGACACGTGTAGGTGTGGGCAGAAGGCCGCCCCCAGGATCGTGGGCGGGGTGACCACGGGCGTGAACGAGTGGCCGTGGCAAGCGGCGCTCATGTACGGCTCGCAGCAGTTCTGCGGCGGATCCCTCATCAACGACCGATACGTCCTCACCGCCGCCCATTGCACCGAAGTGAGTAAGGGAGTGGGAGGGAAGCAACTGAGCGAGTGACCAAGGACGAAGGAAGACTTTTTCAAAATCATTCTCTCTAAGAAAGATTATAGGACCTTTTAGAGTTACTCATAACAGTAATTGTGGCGGTGGTGATAATGGCTTTGTTTGCAGAGCATGAGAGCGTCTGACCTGACCATCCGTCTGGCCGAACACAGGCTGAGCACTTCCTCAGAGACCAGTGTTGTGAGCAGGTCCGTGTCTCAGATCATCGAGCATCCGGACTATCAGCCGGGTAACGAGATTAACGACATCGCTCTCATCAAACTGTCGTCGCCAGTCCAGGTGAGTCAGATTCCAGTAGCGATTCAAGCCGTGAACACGGTGTACACATCTACCGCACTCACTGAAAATAAATTTCATCCAACAGGTTTGCTGGCTATTAAGAAAGAAGAATCAGTGATACCAAATTGAGATGTGTCTGATTTTCAGGTGAGCGACACAGTGTTGCCAGTGTGCATGCCGCCACCCAACCCCACATACGCCGGCAAGACGGCCACTGCCACAGGTTGGGGAACCACCAGCTCCGGAGGCTCGTCTTCAGACACACTCAGGGAAGTGGACGTCACGGTCAGTACACGAACACGGGTGCTTCTTTGAAACCATGGGACTAGATGAGCAGTTGACGTGAATACATACTATAACGTACTATAGTTTTCTTCTCGTTACACCTATGACCTTTACACTTACACCATTAATCGCTTTGCAAACCTTGTCATCTGACTGCAGGTGCTGTCCAACACCGCATGTCAGTCCAACAGTTACGGAAGCGCCATTAAGGACACCATGTTGTGCGCCGGAAGCACAGGCAAGGACTCGTGCCAGGGAGACTCCGGCGGCCCTCTGGTGTTCAAGGACGGAGGCGGAAACTACGACCAGGTGAGTGGGCGAAGGATCGCGTATGAATAGCTTTGTGGGTCGTTCATGACGTATATACATTCTTTTATGAATAAAGGTAGAATTAGATGGTATTATGTTCATCCTCATAAACGATATCTGAGCATACCTCTTACGCCTTTACTTGCTATTACCTTCCAACTCAGATCGGCGTGGTGAGCTGGGGCTATGGGTGCGGAGCCCGAGGCTACCCCGGCGTGTACACCCGCGTCAACAGCTACCTCGACTGGATCAGGACCAACACAGCCGATGGCGTTTACTGCAAAGGAATGGTTTTCTAGTCCTGTCACTCCTGCTCTCACGACCACCAGTCTCGGACGTAACGAAGGAAGCGAGACCTCTATAGGAACACACATCGCCATCGCAAATGTTTGACCAAAACGTAAACTAATATCAACAATTTAATAAGAAATGTCTAAATAAATAACATCCGACACATTTTCTTCCATTTTCCCTAAAGATACGATGTAGAAATTTCTTCATACAGTATCATGAATGAAATTACTCGTCCATATTATAAAACAACACCAAATGAATCAATAAAAAGATAGTTATTACAATTAAAAAAAAATATTTTCTAAGTAATGAATTTATATGCATATATATGCAAATATGATATATGTACATATAATATGTATATATATATATATATATATATATATATATATATATATATATATATATAATACATATATACATAAATATACATATATATGTATATATGTATCTAATATGTTTGTGTGTGTATATATATAATATATATATTATATATATATA
>NW_020869500.1:375814-381514 GCF_003789085.1 Penaeus vannamei
AGATGTCTTTAACATGGTTGGATGTTTTGGGAAACGAGTTTGTTGTTCGCTCCCGACTTTGGCATCTTTTTCCAACTGTATTTTGTCTCAATTCCAGTCGAGCCTCGCGTCAACTTCGACGACACGTGTAGGTGTGGACAGAAGGCCGCCTCCAGGATCGTGGGCGGGGTGACCACGGGCGTGAACGAGTGGCCGTGGCAAGCGGCGCTCATGTACGGCTCGCAGCAGTTCTGCGGCGGATCCCTCATCAACGACCGATACGTCCTCACCGCCGCCCATTGCACCGAAGTGAGTAAGGGAGTGGGAGGGAAGCAACTGAGCGAGTGACCAAGGACGAAGGAAGACTTTCAAAATCTTCCTCTTTCATAAAGATTATGGGGCTGTTTAGATAAAGCTACTCATAACAGTAATTGTGGCGGTGGTGATAATGGCCTTTGTTTGCAGAGCATGAGAGCGTCTGACCTGACCATCCGTCTGGCCGAACACAGGCTGAGCACTTCCTCAGAGACCAGTGTTGTGAGCAGGTCCGTGTCTCAGATCATCGAGCATCCGGACTATCAGCCGGGTAACGAGATTAACGACATCGCTCTCATCAAACTGTCGTCGCCAGTCCAGGTGAGCCACATTTCACTAGCGGTTCAAGCGATACAAATGGTGCACATACTTACCGCACTCTTTGAACGCGTTTCATCCATAGATTTGTTTGCTATTAAGAGAGAAGATTCAGTGCTACCGAGATGACATGTCTTATTTTCAGGTGAGCGACACAGTGTTGCCAGTGTGCATGCCGCCACCCAACCCCACATACGCCGGCAAGACAGCCACTGTCACAGGTTGGGGAACCACCAGCTCCGGAGGCTCGTCTTCAGACACACTCAGGGAAGTGGACGTCACGGTCAGTACACGAACACGGGTGCTTCAGTTAAACAGTGGATATGAGGTCACATTATAACGTAGTGTATTCTTCCCCGTTACGGACTAAAAGTTTTTTTCTGTGCAAAATAATGGCGATGACCTTTACAGCTAGACCATTAACTGCCTTCTTAACGTTGTTCACTGAGTGCAGGTGGTGGCCAACACCGCGTGTCAGTCCAACAGTTACGGAAGCGCCATTAAGGACACCATGTTGTGCGCCGGAAGCACAGGCAAGGACTCGTGCCAGGGAGACTCCGGCGGCCCTCTGGTGTTCAAGGACGGAGGCGGAAACTACGACCAGGTGAGTGGGCGAAGGCGCGCATGAATCGCTTGGTGGGGTCTCGCATGACTAACTAGACTTGTATATGCAATAAATAAAGGTAGATTCAGATGGAATTAAATCCATGAGTGTAAGTAGATTTGAAATGGTTTGCTGAGCGAAATCTGAAGAAAATATGGCATAGCTTGACCAATTTAATGCGATGTGCAAGCAGGATTAACAATAATCTGAGCATACCTTCTCGTGTTCTTGACTTGCGATTAACTTCCAACGCACACAGATCGGCGTGGTGAGCTGGGGCTATGGGTGCGGAGCCCGAGGCTACCCCGGCGTGTACACCCGCGTCAACAGCTACCTCGACTGGATCAAAGCCAACACAGGAGATGGTGTTTACTGCAGAGGAATGCGTCTGTAGTCTTGCCACTTCTACTCTGCCACGACCGCCAGTCCGGGTCGTGAGGAAGAAAGCGAACCGTCGATAACACCACCATCGAACATGAATTAAAGCCAAATCATGCACTAGACTCTGACATAAGACAATAAAGAATTTTCAAAATAAACACAATAGGTTTTTATCATTTCACTCTATGTATACATCATTTCAAAGGAAAAAGTCCATCACCATCGACAACGTGATTAATACGTAATGAGAAATTAAATAAGCAACATTTCTCTTTTTCATTCTGTCCTTTAAGAAATTGTAACTATGCATGAGCTATTTTCAAAGAAATTTCTTTTTCAGCTATCTTTCCCTACTCAATCAAATTAGACCATTCGTATTGGTACTTAAAAATCTAGATCGTTATTAGTTCACTTATTCTGACATGCGATGGCATAAGGACTGGGGTGCCATGAGTTTGGCAGTAAAGGAAATAACAGGCTATTTTAAAAGCTACCAAGCTTGAAAACGGTCTTAAAGGGGGAATGTCTATACTGAAATAAGCCGTACTTAGGGAGTGGGATATACTCATGATGCACAACAATGAAGGTATTCGTTTCAGGCTAATTCAAGAAAATAAATGAATGACAAATTAGAAATACTTTCGTATACTGATGCAAAACAGGGTGCTCATAGATCGGTGTATATGTATACATACAGACATTATATATATATACATATATATACACATATATACATTATATACATATATATATATACATTATATATATACATATACACATATATACATATATATACATTACATATACATTATATATACATATATATATGTATATATGCATATATCCACACACACTAGTTGCTCGAGCAGAAAATTGCTTTCTGGAGCATGAACAAGTGTGCAAAGAATACAGTAACTACAAAGAGTACAACATTTGACCAAAAATCCTTTTGTTTTTTATCCCATCTATAAAATTTCAATCCTGAAGTTTCATCTTGACACTTTGATTTCGTTTTCGCTGGAGAGGGACCACTACAGGGATATAATCGGCAGGCACTCGACTTGGCTTCGTTACGTAGATGAAGTCCCCGTCATTGTCCCCAGAAGGTCGTGTCTGCACCATACGCTGACGCGGCTGAACTCCGTCCACGAGAAAATCCAGTTCACCAAGGAGGAAGAAGAGGATCAGAAGTTACCTTTCCTGGACACTCTGATCCATCGGGGTGATGAAGACCTACGTTTCATACAGGAAGCCGACTAATAAAGTTGATTATATCCATTATTACTCCGCACACAGCAATAAAACGAAATCTGGTTGTGATTGGGTTCTTCCTCCGGGCACTGAGGATTTGCAGCCCTCAAGTTCCTTGAAAGTGAAGTTACCTATATAATTGATTCTTTCATGAAACACTGTGATGTCTTCTAATTTTCTCGTATTACCTCCATTTAATCTCTCCCAGGCGATCAGCAAATACTTTGGCAATACAATGAACATCGCCAGCACATCCGGGGAAGAGATACATGACCTAATACGACAAAAGAAACAACAGAAAAGCAACCCCAACAGTGCAGTATACCGCATACCCTGCAGCAGTTGCGATAAGGCATACTATGGTGAAACGGGACGTGGCTTCAACACCAGCATCTACGAACATCGCGCCGATGTCCGTCACCATAGAACTTCCAACGCCATGGTGGTTCATGTAGATGAAGCTGGACATCTACCGACCTGGAAAGAAGCTGAAATAATCCATGATGGATTAAGCAAATACAAAAGGAAGGTCATTGAAGCTGCATACATCGCGACAGAGAAAAATATGAACACCGCATCAGGTAGATTCAAACTATCCAAATTCGCGGCAGTTATTATGCTTACAACGAGCGCGAGGTCACGATCATCAGGTGATTCATCAGCTCCCATGTAATATAAAGCTGCTGTGTATTCTCCCACATGTAAGCTTCCAAGCTAGTACAGTGGTAACGTGCCGTCCTCTCATCCGAGGGGTCGGCGGTTCGCGCCCCGCTCAAGCGCGAGAAGTTGCAGTTGTCGCCCGGAGGTTACTGCTGTGGCTGGGCACCCCGGTGGGGTAAAAACTAAGCTCTGTCGCGTCAGCACTCGCTGACACATGTTGATCGAGTCGACATTTGTCGGCACAGGCCGGGCTTCCCCATAGCCCGGGCGAGGCTCAGCTTCGCATATCGGACTTATCCTTATCCTAAATGTATGTATTTCTGACGAAGATATAATCGAAACCGGTTAAATACATCTCTTGTACTGTGAAGATTTTCGTTCTTATTCATACCTTTCCACAATTGTCAACATGAATACGGTTCATATATATAAAAGTTGGAACGAAATCAAAGTGTCAAGATGAAACTTCAGTATTGAAATTTTATAGATGGGATAAAAAACAAAAGGAATATTGTTTGTGTACAAGGATCTTTGGTCAAATGGTGTACTCTTTGTAGTTACTGTATTCTTTGTACACTGGTTCATGTTCCAGAAAGCAATTTTCTGCTCGAGCAACTAGTGTGTGCGGATATATGTATATATAAAAAATGTATTATAATGTGTATATAATGTATATATGTATATATACTATATATGTATATATGTGTATATATGTATATAATATATATATATATATATATGTATATATATATATATATATATATAATATATATATATATATATAATGTATAATATATAATATGTATATATTATGTATATATATATATATATGTATATATAATGTATATATGTGTATATAGTGTATATATATGTATATGTGTGTATATATATATATATATATATATATATAATATATATATATATATATATATATATATAATGTCTGTATGTATACATATATACCGATCTGTGAGCACCCTGTTTTGCATCAGTATACGAAAGTATTTCTTTTGTCATTCATTTATTTTCTTGAATTAGCCTGAAACGAATACCTTCATTGTTGTGCATCATGAGTATATCCCACTCCCTAAGTACGGCTTATTTCAGTATAGACATTCACCCTTTAAGACCGTTTTCAAGCTTGGTAGCTTTTAAAATGGCCTGTTATTTCCTTTACTGCCAACTCATGCCAAACTTATGCCATCGCATGTCAGAATAAGTGAACTAATAATGATCTAGATTTCAGCAGGGCTAAAACGGATTTCATATTTCTAGCCACACAAAACAAGAAATTTTTCAATTTTTTCTAAGATTAAAGTACCAATGCAAAGGATCTAATTTGATCGAGTAGGGAAAGACAGCTAAAAAGGAAACTGAAAATAGTTCATGCTTAAAGCATGGTCACAATTTCTTAAAAGGTTGAATGAAAAAGAAAGATAAATGTTGCTTAATCACATTGTCGATGGTGATGGACATTTTCCTTTGAAATAATGTATGGATAAGCATTTACATACAATTAGAGTGAAAATGATAAATGACAATCTATTGTGTTTATTTTGAAAGTTCTTTATTGTCTTATGTCAGAGTCCAGTGCATGATTTGGCTTTAATTCATGCTCGATGGTGGTGTTATCGACGGTTCGCTTTCTTCCTCACGACCCGGACTGGCGGTCGTGGCAGAGTAGGAGTGGCAAGACTACAGACGCATTCCTCTGCAGTAAAACACCATCTCCTGTGTTGGCTTTGATCCAGTCGAGGTAGCTGTTGACGCGGGTGTACACGCCGGGGTAGCCTCGGGCTCCGCACCCATAGCCCCAGCTCACCACGCCGATCTGTGTGGGTTGGAAGTTAATCGCAAGTCAAGAGGACAAGAGGGTATGCTCAGATTATCAATCCTGCTTGCACATCGCATTGAATTGGTCAAGCTATGCCCTAATCTCTCAACAGATTTCGCTCAGCAAACCATTTCAAATCTACTTACACCTCATGGAATTAATTCCATCCGAATCTACCTTTATTTATTACACATGCAAGTCTAGTTAGTCATGCGGAGACCCCACCAAGCGATTCTGCGCAGGCCTTCGTTGTCGCCCACTCACCTATCTGGGTCACCCAACAACTGGTTTTTGGGTCCTGGGGTCAATGCCTTCGCACCACATCCTGGTAAACCCTGGGTTCCTTCGCCACTCACCT
>NW_020869500.1:381614-384114 GCF_003789085.1 Penaeus vannamei
GAGTATCGCGAGAGGCGAGATGATAGAGATGAGAAGAGAGAGGAGGAGAGACGAAAGAGACAATTTTAGATCTTCCATCGAACTAGCGATGAACACACAAAGCAACAACGCAAAACACACGAAACAATACGTTAGCGAACAAAACAGCGAACACACACACCGAGGCCCATTAGGCGGTGTGAAGTTACGATCCTTGATTACACAAGGGACGACGTAAAGGCTGAAGGAACACATGACGGAGATTACAGGTTGGATAAGACAACATTCCTGCATCAGGTTGTGGGTATTGACAAGCGGGTGAGATATATAGGATGAGCAGAAAGTAGATGGTGTGAATAGGTGATAGGATAGGATAGATAGATAAATATAGATAAAAATTAATTAGATAGTAGATATAGATAATAAGATAAAAGATATAGATAATATAAAAGAGATAAATAGATATAGACAGATAGATATAAACAGATAAATATAGATAGATAGATAGATAAACAGATAAATAGATATAGATAGATAGATAAACAACAGACAGATAGATAGATTAGATGCATAGACATATATATACATATATGTGTGTGTGTGTGTATGTGTGTGTGTGTGTGTGTGTGTGTGTGTTGTGTGTGTGTGTGTGAATGTGTGTGTGTGTGTGTGTGTGTGTGTGTGTGTGTGTGTGTGTGTGTGTGTGTGTGATTGTGTGTGCGTGATAGATACATATAAAGGTAGACAGATAGTTCTATATAGATCGATAGAAAATAATATAAAAAAAAAGAAAAACAGACATGGGAAAGAAAAGAGAAATAAAGCAGTAAACAAGAATCCAAACAGACAACAAAGCCAAACAGAGACAAACCTATAAAAACAAACAGACACAGACGCAGAAAAAAAAATCACAAAACACACGGAAATTTCCCCCAAATGCATGTAATCTATCGCACGTATACAGAACAGGGAGAAGGGGTTGCCATACGTCATTTTGCTCGCTGTTTACGTCTGTGTGTTTGTTTTAAAATGCTGATGCTGAATGCGATTGCCGGGCCCTGCCGTGTATCACAAATTTCCCGAAGGATCCTGAATTATACGGGGAGCGCGAATGTTCAAATTAGATCGGAAGGTGTAGGTCTGGTCTATTTCTTATCTAATTTCCTTATCTATCTCTTCTCTCTCTCTCTCTCTCTCCTCTCTCTCTCATCTCTCTCTCTCTCTCTCTCTCTCTCTCTCTCTCTCTCTCTATCTCTCTCTCTCTCTTCTTCTCTCTCTCTCTCCTCTCTCTCTCTCTCTCTCTCTCCTCACTCTCTTCTCCTCTCTCTCTCTCTCTCTCATTCTCTCTCTCTCTCTCTCTCTCTCTCTCTCTCTCTTCTCTCTCTCTCTCTCTCTCTCCTCTCTTCTCTCTCTCTCTCTCTCTCTCTCTCTCTCTCTCTCTCTCTCTCTCTCTCTCTCTCTCTCTCTCTCTCTCTCTCTCTCTCTCTCTATGAAAAGATTTTTTTTTTTTTTTTTTTAGGTTTATGCCGTGATATACATTTTTTTCCTTATGTTTTTCTCTTTTTTTTAATTCTTTCACCTCCCTGACCACTTTGTAGATTGTAACAGAATGTAAATTGCGCTCGAAAAGTTTTCCCGAAAATGCGAACGTCTTAAGATGAATACACAAACTTTTTCCCCCTTCCACCATTAACCCCAATCTGAAGCCATAAGGGAAAAACCACCATGAACCATCATTTGAATTTCGACTCTATTGCCGCGCACCTTCCATTTTTAACATCCTAAGTCTTAGTTAATTCTGACTTGAATCCGCCGACGAGGACGATCAGATTTTTCTTCCAACGTTTTCATTAAGAATATTTTTCACATTTCTTTTTTTTTCGTTTTTTTTCTTCGTTTTTCCAACTCTTTCTCTTTTCTAACTGACTGTTGATGATCAAGAGAGAATATATTTTTTTGTGCGTGGGAAGGAGAGCAAATTCGAGGAAAACTACAAATCTTTACATATGACCTTTGGGGAAAAGTGTTTGTCCCCGCCCCCGCGCCACGTTCTACCTCCCCCCCCTCCCCTACTCCCCCGACCCCTTCCCCCTCCTCATCCCTCCCTTCTTCCTTCCTTTACCGAATATAACTTATTTTTCTCTTTTTTATCCACCCACGCTCTTCCTTCCAACCGCAAAACGACCGACGACTTATTTTACGACGCGTTTACACCCACCGGGGAAGTTGAAACGGCGGACGGGCGCGCGCGAACCACTCTCGAAAAAAGCGCGCCATTATTTGAACCTTCCGGGAAAGTCCAAAAAAAAGAGATAGATGGAGGCGATCAAGAAGCTGAGATGTAGCCGAGTAAAATGTGAAATTTATGCATATGAAGAAGAACGATATCCGTTTGGGTTGGGTGGGAGGAGGGAATAAATGATGGATGAAAGGGGGCGGGGCGGAAGGAGCAGAGAGAGAGAGAGCAGGGTTAAAAATTATTTTTGTTTCGAGCAACGGACAGGACAAAACTCGATACTGT
>NW_020869500.1:389114-406614 GCF_003789085.1 Penaeus vannamei
CCCAGCTCTCGTTCTAAGCCTACGTCAAAGCCCCTCGGCCCAGCCTCTCGTTCTAAGCCTACGTCAAAAGCCCATGGCCCAGCCTCTCGTTCTAAGCCTACGTCAAAAAGCCTCTCGTTCTAAGCCTACGTCAAAAGCCCCTTGGCCCAGCCTCTCGTTCTAAGCCTACGTCAAAAGCCCCATTTCGTGGCTCTTTTAAAATTCACTCTATTCGCCCCGGTGAGCACTTAGCTGCTACGTAGGACTATCACCATACGTTGAATGGTACCGAGTTTCCTCCGACCAGATCTATCTAATATCAATATCTGCATTGATGTTGATGATACAAATTGGGAGGGGGATTCCTGATCCGCTGAGCTCTATTGCCATTATTAGCATCACCATTATTATCATCACCATCATCATCACCATCATCACCGTCGTCATCATCACCGTCATCACCATCGTCATCCCACATCACACACCACCACTATCATCATCATTATCATCATTATCACCCATCATCATCATCATCATCACCCTCATCATCACCACCGTTATCCCCATCGTCATCATCACCATCACCACTATCATTATCATAACCGCTGCACCTACCTTACAAAGATAAAATCCGACCGTGTTATAAACATTACAGCAATAACCCTTCTTTTATATATAAACTTGCATGGATAACGTTATTGTTATTGCAACCATAAATGCGAGCTCTTTATAAAATGATCTTGCAATTTTCTCTCTTCAACGCACTTATACATAAACCGCCTTGCCGTTAATGTATACATTTTTCTATGTATAAAGTTTGCATAACTTTCTTTTTTTTTTTTTAAATATACTGCAAAAATACTGACACAATAAACAATGAAATGACAATAAGTGACAATTATGATAAAAGGGGATGATACCCACCAACAACAATAGAAAATAACAACCGCCAACAAACAATAAGCAACAACAATAATACAATAACCAACAACAACAATATAAACAACAATAACCAAACAACAAGAATAACATAACAAACAATAACCAAACAACAACAACACCCGCACAAACAACAAAACAATAATAACAACAACTGCCAACAAAACAATAACAACAAACACCAACAACAACACACCACACCACCAACAACAACAACCCCTCCCCCCCCCTCCGCTGCGCTCCGTCGGAATTCGGTCGGCGGTTTCGGAGCGGGGACCGAGCGGCTAATGGCTGCCGGCGCCACGTGAGGCCATCGATCCCGCCCTGACCTATCACGATACCTGCCGGGACCCGTGGCGGGCTTTTTTTTTCTTCTTCTTCTTCTTATGGATTATGCATGCGCGCCTGGGCTTAAGAGCGCCGCCGGTCGGGCGGCTCGGTCGGGTGGCCGGACGCACGCTTACAAACACACACACACACACACACACACACACACACACACACACACACACACACACACACACACACACACATACAGACATACATATACATATATATATATATATATATATATATATATATATATACATGTATGTATGTATGTGTGTATATTATATATATATATATATATATATATATATATATGTGTATATGTATTATATGTATATGTATATATATTACATACATACATATACAATATATATATATATATATATATATATATATATAATATGTGTGTGTGTGTGTGTGTGTGTGTGTGTGTGTGTGTGTGTGTGTGTGTGTGTGTGTGTGTGTGTGTGTGTTGTGTGTGTGTGTGTGTGTGTGTGTGTGTGTGTGTGTGTGTGTGTGTGTGTGTGTGTGTGTGTGTGTGTGTGTGTGTGTGTGTGTGTGTGTGTGTGTGTGTGTGCGTGTGTGTGCGCGTGTGTGTGTGTGTGTACGTATGTGTATATGTGTATATATGCGTGTGTGTATTTGTGTGTGTATGTTGTGCGCGCGTCCGTGTGTGTGTCCCCACAGTTACCTTCCCAGAACACTCCCTAGTCACTGACCTCAAGCGTGTTTAACATTTGGATTTCAAACAGACCTGGAATTAACTTCCGACTTGCATGTGAGTCTCGGAGCCGCTGATGAATACATCTCCCTTTCTTTCCCTCACACAAATTGGCATTCATGAACCGCGGCGGAGTTGTAGGCGAGCGCCGCCTGACACGTTCAAACGGACCCGCGTTCCAAGAATAACGGTCGCTCTTAAAAAATGCCATTTGCTTTTCTCGGGAAGGAAAATGAGTCGTTTTGCATTTCAAATTCGGCGCAAATGGATATGTTGAAATTGTCGTTTGGCTTTGATGGCGGTGTCGCCTTTTTCGTTCGTGTTCTGGCGGTTATTCAGCAACATTTTGTTATGTTTAACCTTGTTTTGGGAACGCGGTGCAAGGTTAATTTAAGGATTATTTGATATACAAATCTGATTTCATTTTAAAGCGATTTCTTTTTTTTTTCAAAGTAAGATTTGGGTGCGTGAGGATATACCAATAAAACGCTGCTTCTTGGTTTAAAGATTAATGAAAGCCGGCGCTCTGGAGAACCACTTAGACGTAGATGTTCTCTGAAGTCATTTGTGAACACGCATAGAAGAACAATTTGAACAATTTATGCGGAAGGAACTTTTACACGGGGTCATTCCCGAGAACTACTTGAGAAAAGGAATTCTCTTGAAAAAAAATACTCGTATGACAAAAGGCTTTTAGTTAATACAGACTTAGTGGTCTGGCTAAAAGATGTACTCCTTTTAAACCTGGATTTAGGCATTAGTTTAATAGGTTCCAGTTTAGGCTGTATTAGATTTTAAGTAAAGACTGAATATGATACATACGCAGTAAATTGGAATTACTTTACATTTCTGGTGTAGTCAACCCTGAAGGCTCTTTTATTTGCCATTTATGATAATAAGGTAAATATTTTACACATTTTCTACCGCTTTTCACAATTAGTTGTTAGTATACAGAGGATTTTCGGGGGCATTTTCATGTTTTACATATCTATTCTTTATCTATCATTTCCTATATCTCGCTCTCCATCTTTTTATTTAATGTTATATTTCCCGTTGCCATCATACATTATACTGATACATAATGTTGTTTAAATTCGCAGATTAACATGACTGAACCCCATAAAATACACATGTTTTACACTTATTATTCAGTTTCCACACATCCAACTCCACACACATATCCAAACCATCTCAACCCAACAGCAAAACCACCAACGAAGTCAAAACACACTTAAAAAAAACACAAACCCTCAGAATAACGAAACGAAAAACCACCAACGTATCCAAAACACACCTAGAAAAAAACTCAGAATATACGATAAACCACCAACGTATAGTCAAACCACACTTTAAAAAAAACACAAATCCTCAGAATAAATAAACGATAAACCACCAACGTATCCAAAACACACCTAGAAAAATACTCAGAATATACGATAAACCACCATGAAGTCAAAACACACTTAGAAAAAAAAAACTAAAACCCTCAGAATGAATATACGACAACCTACCAACGTATCCAAAACACACCAAAAAAAAAAAAAAACCCTCAAACCCTCAAAATAAATATACGACAAACCACCAACCTATCATCAAACCACAGGAAAAAAAAAAACTCATAAATAAACTTTCTTTTCTCCCCCTCCAACAGAGAGAGAGTGCGCTGCTTATGAGCCCTTCCGGTGTCCTGGAGGCCACGTGTGCATCTCAATCCAGTACCTTTGCGACGGCGCCCCCGACTGCCCCGATGGCTACGATGAGAACCTCCAGCTGTGTACTGCAGGTGAGTGTCCTGTGTGGCGTGTTGATGAGTGTGTATGGGGGTATGGGTTGAGGTGGGGTGGGTGAGTGATGAGTGTGTATGAGGGGATGGGTGAGTGTGTATGAGGGATGGGTGAGTGTGTATGAGGGTATGGTGAAGTGTGTATGAGGGGATGGGTGAGTGTGTATGAGGGTATGGGTGAGTGAGTTTGTTGAGTGTGTATGAGGGTATGGGTGAGTGTGTATGAGGATATGGGTGAGTGAGTTTGTTGAGTGTGTATGAGGATAAGGGTGAGTGAGTGTGTTGATGAGTATAGGTGAAAGTGTGTGATGAGTGTGTATGAGTGCGGTGAGTGAGTAAAGTTTTTGATGAGTGTGAGGGTAAGGATGAGTGTATATGAGGACAAGGATGAATGGGTGTGTATGAGGGTAAGGGTGAATGAGTGTGTTGATAAGTGCGTATGAGGGTAAGGGTGAGTAAGTGAGTAGTTTTGATGAGCGTGAGGGTAGGCCTAAGGATGAGTGTGTTGAGTGAGTTAGTAGTTTGGATGAGTGTGTGAGGGTAAAATTGAGTGAGTGTGTATAAGGATAAGTGTGAGTGTAGATTCATGTTCTCTAATGTAAGGATTAACTGAAATACAACTGTAATATAAGACGAATTTCTCGAAAAAAAATGGGCGTGGAAGAATGTACCAGTTACCGAATTGCTATTTGGTTGAAAACATTAATGAAAACCAGCGCTCTGGAGAACCACTTAGACGAAGACGTTCTCGAAAGTCATTTGTGAACTCGCTTAGAAGAACAATTTATGCCAAAGGAAATTTAACAAGGAATTCTTCCCGAGAACAAATTAAGAAAAGGAGTTCTAGGTGTGGGTGTTAATAGGGTTCTTAGATCTCGTAATGTGTAGGTGTTTTATATAAAATGATCCAGATTAAAGGCTAAATAGATTATGGTGGTAATTATTTCCAACATGGCCACTGATTCCCCAACTCATAGCCCGATTTCATCTCATAACAGGTATTTCAAAGAGTTAAAGTGTAAAAAAAAATGAAACCCTAGCCAGGAATCGCATTTCATGTAACGTAAAAGGTGGAAAATAAAAAATAAAAAATAAAAAACCGAGCGAAGATTCGACCAGGGAAGATCCGACACAGCGCGACCGAACGAGCGAATGAACCCCATCCTATACGCACAAATTACCACAGATTACCAGGTTTCCGTGTGAACTAAATACCCCCTTCTCGATCGCCATATTTCCCCGAACCCCCTTACGATCGCCAACGCCTATAGGTCTACATTTAAAGATTTAAAAAAAGGGTTTACCTTATGGCCGGCGCGTGGGTGGCTGGGATGGGACGAAGCACTGACGTGTTTCTGCAGCTAGAACACGTTTTTTTCTATTTCATCGTTGATTCCTATCCTGGAGATCGTAATAATTTCAGTATGGGACCGATCGGTTTCACTGTAATGCCGGGAAAGAATTCGGAAACACACCACTGTAAATAATCTTTACATTTGGAACGAGCAATGAGTACTGTGGTATCAAAACTGTCAAATTTGCCGGTAGATGGCAGCGCTTGCGCAAGTTTGAAACAAGCATTTCAAATACAAAAAAATGTGCGTTTATAATAAAATAGAACACAGCATGTATGTAAGGAATAACCATTTGATAAATACAGATTTTAGTATAATTTTTATGTAACTTCAAAGTACAGAAATACATCAAAAGTATTGTGCATTTCTTAGAGATTCACAATAATTGGCAGTGACGTCACGAGCTATGTAATGAGCTACAGGGCTATTAAAATTAAGTTACCGCGCAGTTGTAAGGCAAGGAAGGCTAGTTTATAGCAGCTTTTGTCAACCCTGGGTCGCCAAGCCCTCAAGATATCAGGCGTGGTCAATTGTCAATTTTGAAATGTTTTCAGCAAATACGTAATCACACTGATTGAAAGCTATTGGCAAAATTTTTGTTTGATTATTACACACTAATTAAAGATGCTGTCGAAAAAAAAAATCCGCTGAATTCTGGTGAAACTCAAACTAAAGAAAATATAATCGTAATTAAGGATTTTTGTTTATAGAGTTATGTATATGTTTATTGAATAATATAAATATGTGAATATGATATAAGCCTATGCACTGTAGAACAGATTGGAGTCGCGGTCATGCCTGGAAATTCATGATTGGGGTCGCGTGAAAAAAAACAAGTTGGGAACCACTGGTCTTTATGCTTATATTTAGACGGGAAAGGCAAGATCAGTAGCAACTCGAGGAGGTGGCATAGATTCTGTTGATGATTGTTCAATGAAAATATAACCGTTAAAGTCATTATTTTCCATCCTTTTTGAAATTTGAAGAGACCAAAATGATCGACCATATTCACAAAACATCCGTAACTTTTGTGACGTCATCAAAATAAACCCCATGTCCCTTTTTCCCAAAAATAGAATCAGACGCCATGACACCTCCTCGAGTTGCTACTGATCAAGCCTTTCCCAATAATAATAGACCTTGGCTGGAAGCGCATGGGGGCTTCATCTCAACGTTCCATTTATCGCGACCAATTTTTTTTTTTCATTTATGATGTTATTCTTTGCTTGCACTGATCATGTAACTTTCTTTTTTCATAACTTTATGACAGTGCCGTAATGTTATAGAAAATATACCCACTGAGTATATATGTCAAAATGATCTTTTACCTGGCAGTAACTTCATCAGATCAGTATAATTATTGCAGCATATTTTGACTTCAGATACAGGTACTACACAATACAATTCCCAGAAAGATCATCATTTAACAGCCCATTCGTGCTATATGACCTCTGATGTGTAGCACATTTATTTTCAAACATTAAACATTAACAGCCCATTATTAAAAGAAACAGACATACTACAACCTTGTGGAAAGGTATGAATGAGAACGAATATCTTCACAATACAAGAGATGTATTTAACCGGTTTCGATTATATCTTCGTCAGAAATACATGTATTTCTGACGAAGATATAATCGAAACCGGTTAAATACATCTCTTGTATTGTGAAGATATTCGTTCTCATTCATACCTTTCCACATTTGTCAACATGAATACGGTTCATACTACAACCTCTCAAGATCTAATCCACCTTCCTCCTTCACAGCCAAGCGACCACCTGTGGAGGAGACCGCATCCTTCCTCCAGTCCCTGCTCGCCTCCCACGGCCCCAACTACCTGGAGAAGCTCTTCGGTACAAAGGCACGCAATGCCCTGAAGCCCCTTGGTGGCGTGCAGCAGGTGGCTGTGGCTCTTTCAGGTGAGGTGTCTTGGATGTGAGAGGGTTGATTTAGGAAATAAGTAGTATTTTCTTAGCCGTGAAGAAATAAGTCGTAGCACTGTCTTTATTCTAGGTAGACAATTCATAGCACTTTGTGGTTAAGTAGACAATTCATAGCACTGTCTTAGTTATATGTAGACAATTCATAGCAGTCTTTGTTCTAAGACAATTCATAGCAGTCTTTGTTCTAAGATAATTCATAGCAGTCTTTGTTCTAAGACAATTCATAGCACTGTCCTTGTCTTGAGAAGACACTTCAAAACCTCTCTATTTATAGCAATTTTCCATTTCTCTTGAAGTATTAATTCAGCTATGTGTTAAGATTGGTATATTATTTTCAGTAGATACATTTTTATTGATGTGACCATTTTCCAAAATGTTATATATAGTGTATAGTACACAACAGCACAGTGCAGTTTGACATTGCCCAAAAACTGTAACTTCCAGACAGATTTTAAGTCACTCCCTGTGTTGCATGATAGTTTTCTCAAATTTTCCTAACCATAACCATGAAGTGTAACAGCAATGTATTATTTTAGTAGTTGAAGTATACCATTATTAACATCAGTGCTTGAATAAACAAGGAATCAACACTACATAGAATATAGTAGCACCCGTTCTTATCATTCTTTCCCTCCCCATTGCAGAGTCCCAGACCATCGATGAGTTCGGCCGCTCTCTGAACCTGATGAAGAGCGACGTGGAGCACCTGCGTTCTGTGTTCATGGCTGTGGAGAACGGAGACATCGGCATGCTTAAGTCCTTGGGCATTAAGGACTCAGAGCTCGGAGATGTCAAGTTCTTCCTGGAAAAGCTTGTCAACACTGGATTCTTGGACTGAGAAGGGACGCTGACGAAAGAGAAAACGACCAAGAGGAAGAGAGAAAGCGAGAAGAGGAAGGATTTTCAGTTCTTTAAAAAAAAAAAAAGAGGGATGAAAAAGTGAATGTAAAAATGTTGATGACTAAATGAAAACAAGAAATATGAAAGGGGATGAAAGTGGAGATGGTAAATGCAGATCAGAAGGATTAGGATGAAATATTTTCAGATCTTGGATCTATGGACATGGCCCTTTGCTGTATGACTGTTGTCAGTGTGATCAAAGTTTACAATAAGAGCTCATGAGGCAGAACTCTGGACCAATTGGTGTCTGTAATCTCATATTACTTATGACCGATAATAAAGCTGATATAAGTAAGATTGTTAGAACATATATGCAAAATACTAGTTCTGATTGTGAGATACATACATATATATATATAAAATACCATAATTAACTCCACACTGATTCAAGATATCCTGAAGTATTATATAAACAATGACATTTAAGAAAGTAGAGTAGTCATTTAAAAGCATTAAAACCTGGTCACTTTTAAGTCAGATACAGAGCGTAATTCAGTAGAATTTAATGTTATTATTTAAATTATGTATGATAGACAAAAATACAAATACACTTAATTAAGGTTAAGTTAATGTATAGCACATTATGCTTTATCTAATAATATAATTATTAAAAATATTTTTGTGAATATATTGTAAGCATTTATTCTGTTATTACCCACTGTATTTTAGTGTACGGATTTCTCTAAATATTTTCTGTGATATCTTTTTATTTGAGGGAATACACAAATTTTCTTTTTAGATGTATGTTTATACATCAGTCATATCTTTATGTGCATCCTCTCTTGTTTTCTATATGCAAATCCTTTTGACTTCTGTGTAACAATCAGTAATTTATACAACCATTGTTGTGTGGACAGAAAAAATAAATTGCTTAAAAATTCTTTGTACACATAAAGTCTAAGCCGAAAATTGTTCTGCATTCAAAAATAAACTTCTAGAAATGTTGCAATCCAATGTTGTTTTTCTGGTCAAAGTTATACAGTAATGCTGAATTTTATCTGAAACAGTTTATATCACTTAGCCATGTGATTCTCCATTACTCAGTAAACTCTGTTATTCAAATTTCACTCAAAACATCAATAAACTTTGTATATGTGTAATGTACTGTTCTGGAAGGTAACTGATTCACTTGTAAATTAATCTGAATTATACCCATTTTTTCTGATTAAATTAACTTCCTCTTAGATTGGAATTTTGTTTTATTTAAAACTGGGAAGATGGTGTGTCCTGTTATTGCCTTGGTAGCAGCCCGATACTCAACCATACCAACAACCAGTTACCAACCATGACCATATTCTAGGACCCACCCTCTTTTCATACCGTGAACATACATTTTTATCTCTCTTTGGTACTTGCCTTTCAGATTTTTTCTTTCTTTCTTTTTTACACACAAAGCTATTACATTTTCAACAGCATGATAATGTATGTTTGATTTCCCTTTAAATTAACTTCATGTATACAAAAAGACAAAAATTGGTTTTAAAAGAATATGATTCTATATAATTAATGGAAATCACAGTTTATCTGTAATTCAAATGAACATGATTAAGCTAAGACTTCAAGTATGTGTACTTGTATTTGAATTTTTCCCCATGTTAGAAAATGTCTCTCCAAAAGGAACACACACGATGGTTGTTGTTTAAATCTAGAAAAAATATGATCTACCTATTCCTCACATGTGATATGTTTTGTCAGATATTATATGCATGCATGGTTCTCTGCTTTTGACTAAATGTACAGATGCACAAAATGTAATGTTCGATGGCCGTGATTCTTTAGTGTAGCGGGCAATAATATCACGTGTTTCTTTCTTTCTTCCTTAAAGAGTTTGCCTCACGCCCTGCTGGTTTTGTTTTTTTAGTGATAAAGGAAAATGTGGTAAATTTATCCCATCCACTCTTTATTAGGTGAAGAAACAGACTTCAGTTTTTATTTCAACTTTTGTTCTCTTTTGCTCTCACTCTTATCCTGTATTTTTTTTTTTTTTTTTTTTTAGGCTGGAGGACTGTAGTCAGGTGCAATAAAAAAGGCAATTTTTTTTAATGTGAAGAAAACGAAATAGGAAAAAATAATGTTTCAGCTTACGTGGATGCAGTGTGAAAGTATGATCCAATAAACAAAAATCTGTATTATATTGTTGCTCTCACCAATTTTACTTCTTCAAAAAGTCACAAGCAGAACGGTCTCCATCACAGATACAATACAATATTCCATTCCTAGCTGAATATCATCTAAAAATCTCTTACAATTTCATGAATAACATTACAGAGATATGCAAGAACAAATCTGTACACTTTGAATGATAAGCAAAAGGTCTGCTACTTCTGCTTCTGTTAATGAATCTGTTATCCATACTGTTTGGAATATTGAGCTGTTAATTTTGAATCTAATAACCAGTGAACTTTCTATCATAGAGATTAGAAGTATGATGAACCACTGCATTGTTTTATCATACCAAATGATTACATACATAATATCAAAAATTGTGAAAACAGCTGTTGGTGAAGAATTTCAGTATAATCATTTTATCATGACCTGACCTTCTTTGTAAAGCACAGTGTTTCCTTTCAGCTAAAATAAAATTATAATATTTCTATAAATGCTTTATATCCCAATATTTACAGCCAGCAATGGTCCTGAATTCCAGTATCAGGAAAATATACAACTATTTGTTTACATCAACGGACAAAAATATGCAAAGATAATTATAAGTTTTAGCAATCAAAGACATTAGATATTCAAATCGTGGACTAAGAAACATCAATACAAAGAAATCATATGCAGTTCTCAGTACTGCAATTTCTCCTTGCAATATTATTCTACCATGTCAGTTACATTGTTAGGCCTAAAGTTATTTAAACTAGCTTTAATATACCATATCCCGAGGAAAAACTAGGACAGGGTAGAAGTAGACAATGCCCATTTGTTGCAGGTTGCTCCTTGCACCAAGCATACAATGGCACTTAATCAAACAAAGCGAAGCCCTTTATTATTATAAATGAATGTGTGTAGAAGAGTAATTCAATCTAAATAAAAATGCAGGATTAAAGATGGGGAACAGGAATGGATAAAGTTTTTTTTATATTCTGCTGAAAAACAGTGACCATAAACCTACCATTTACTTTTATGATAAACTTTTGATTTCTAAGGTATTTGGAAAAACATGACATGTTCTGTAATTCTGAAATATCCCTTTCAAGAAACTTTTAATGCTTTTGAAAATATATTTACTTTGAAATATTCGTGAATATATTAACTTAGGAATATTCAGTCAAAAGATGACACATTCATGCTAATTATGACGAAGAGCACGTCTAGACTCTCTTGCAGATACTCTTTACAAACTTCAAATTAGCACCATGAATGCTGTAACTTCCCCACGAAGGTACAATCTCTTAATTTCATGAGCTTATTAACCTACATGGCAACATAAAAAGTAATCTGATGACCTTTATCTTAAAGCAAATTAAGAACTGAATTAAGCTGATGGTAAATGTCCACATTTTCAAGGCTTTCATCTTCTTTATAAATAACAATATGTGGTATATGAGGTACATCACGCCTAAAATATACAAGAAGCAAAACTGCATTAAGAAAAACCTTTTTAAGGTAGATCCCTTAAAAAGAGGGCATAATTACCATTTTTTAATATCTAAATGAAACTTCAGGGAAAATTAAAACACAAATCACCTTAAATAATTTTTTGAGTGATCAATCATATACATATATATACTGTACAATCAATTTCAGCACAGATTTTACTTTTCTAAAGACAAAAAATAAAGTATAAACCTGAGCATTCAAAACCATAGATCGAATGACACAAGGTTTCAGCGAATACCAACTTGGTTTTACATATATAACAAAATAATCCCAAAGAATCAAAGTATGCCTTAATCTAATGGGAAAAGGGGTAGCTGAAGTAAATCAAATTTCCCCTCCATCTTTTTTTTTTCTGGAGACGCAAAACAAGCTAAGAGCAATAAAATGCTGAAAAATACATTACCCCCTCATAAAAAAAAGTTTAATCTTAACTTATTCACAAACATCCTAAGTGCACCCTATGTGATACAATACAATGTTGTTGTTTTTTCATTCTGGAAAAATACATCAAAAGTGGTTTACGTAAATAAAAAAAAAGGAAATACCACAAAAAAAGAGCACATCTAATTAACTGCACTTAATTACCACATAGCAATGTAAGCTCTTAATTTGTCGGATCACATTTCACCTTTCAACATTGATAATGTGTTCATACTCAGATCTTTTTCTTCATTCAAAACTGAACAATAAATAACAAACTGGCCCAGACACACCACACTTTCAGCTTTCATCCCCTCACTGAAACACCATTAGATGACCATTCATGGTTTCCGACACCAGACCATCTTGCAGTAATAAGGTTAAAAGTGGACGTTATTGTAAGCTTTATTTTTATGAATGGGTAGTCTGTGGGTAAAAAAAAATCTATCAGAAGCTCTATAAGAATGAAGAATCATACATCTTTTGCAAGGAGATACATATATATATTGTTCTACAAAAACAAGATATTTTTAAAGCACTCATACCTGATATTCTGGATTAATGCTAGTTTCACTTTTCCATTAGCATTTCAAATGGAGAAAAAATATATGTTCCAAATATCTTAAAATATCAACAAGCAAATCTTTTATAAACATCTAGGAATGGTTGCATTATAATCATTTTAAGCAAGAAAGATGCATTTTGTCGTCTTCAAACATTGACAAAGAAAAAGAAAAAACGAGAAAATAATAATTTGGAGGAATGCTTAAAAACTTTAATCACTGGGAAATGGCTGTATACATATAAAAAGGATAAAAAATAAATAAAAACAAAAAGAACAAGATTCTGACATCGGCTAATGCTAAAAGAAAAAAAAAAGGAAAAAAAAGGAAGAGTGCATAAATTGGAAAGTGAAACTCCATCACCAATATTTCCACTCTTCAGCAATTTACAGCCGTAACTCTTTAATTCAAGGCATTCAGCAGATCCTCTACGAAATAGCCCTTGCTTCTGGGAGGAATGTCTCCCATACTTTGATTATCTGGAAAGAATGAATAAAATGATAATTGAAAGGCTCTGTATACACAATTAATAACAAACTACTAGTGAAACTTTCTTTATCTGTAGTAAAACATAATTAATTCCATTTGCTCAAGTTATGGAAGTGTTCTATCAAAACACAAATTTTTTTGGAAGTAATCAATAAAATTACAGGGCTCACAGATAACCCAGTATGGACTTTAAAGTTGAATAAGTATACTGAATAAAACAAAATGTTTGGCCCCACAAAACTGTGTTGATATGAACAGAATACATTTATTCACCTGCTGCTGAGAGGTCATCAAAGCTTCCAAGTACTTCACCAACATGTCTTTGAAATCTTTCACTCTCACTATATCAAACTGTTCCATCTCCTTCTTGATGGCTCGAGAGATACGGTCAAACTCCTCCTGGCTTCTCTCCACCTTCGCCTCCCACTGAAAGGAATAATGAAACTGTTAGAAAAGATGTACCAAAATCAATTCCAACAATAATTATTTAAGTGGTTACTTAACCTGTTGGATACAGTAGCATCACGGAAATCACGGTGCCGAAAATACAGGCAGTGGGTTATACAAGTAGCCAACATCCCAGGCATGTGGTGCGCAGGGATGGCACACACGAACACCCATGAGAGGTGACAAGACTCTGTGCCCACCTTTGTAAAGTGATTTAGTGCTAACTTTTTTTTGCCTTTTTGCCAATGTCCATATCTGTCTTTTGATTTGGTTTATCCAGATGCTAATTGCTTATTTTCCTTGTACAGACTCTATATTATTTCCCTACGTAGTAAATAACTGGGCAAGAAAAAAAGTATGGAACATTTAGTTGTATGTGGTATGTATCTTATTTTTTTGTAATTTTCAATTTTCCATAATACAACCTGCGTCATCGGTCACAGCAGCCAGGAATATGGTGTGCAGCATGCAAATGATGTTCCCCCTGGAGCTGGCGCTCTTTCAGTCACAGCTTACATACATTACATTCCATATTCATTTATCGATGGGAATAATACTAAAGCCCCCTTGTAAGTGCCAAATGAGTCAAATCATACTCCATGAGGTCTGAGCACTCATGGCAAGTCTGTCACCGTGGCCTTCGCTCGTTACAGCAAGTTCACATCACCCGGTCCTCGGCTATTTTACCCAATGATGGCATGTTCACTTCACCCAGACCTCGACCCAGATTTTCCATGATGGGAACGTAACATCATCCGGATCGGTTTAGAGAATTCAAAGGTTAAACTTTGAGAATGGTGAACAAATATTTCCCCCCCTTACCCCATTCAAAAATGTTATGCAAATAGCTCACTTCACCTGGGGAATAACTATAGATCAAAAGGAGTGCAATTGTTAAACTATATGGGCCACAATCATTTTAAAAATATCACCATCTTCATATGTTATACCATTACTAGCTTTTAAAAAACAAAAATATATGCTTATTGGCAGATGATCCCTTAATTCTACCAATTCATGCCTACCCAAACATTTTTTCTCTCAAAAGACAGATGATCTTCCTGCACATATCTCTGAAAAAAAACTCATTTCCTACATATTCATATCATTTCTGTCATTCATAATATACCTTTATTTTTCCTGGATATCAACTCAACATAACTTTACACAAAACCACCTAATACTTCCTAGCTTCAGTTCAAAATAAATCACTTCAATTTCAAACAATTACCTATCACAGCAATCTTTTCAACCCTTAAAAATTAAAAGAAATTCAACTCAAACAAGACTACAGCTTATAAAATCTACCATTGCTACTTACTTCAGCCACCTCATCCTGGGCCTGCTGAACCTTGTCCATCCGGCCAGCTAGTTCCGCCTTGGCCTTGGCTTCGCGCTTCTTGGCCAGCATTGTCTGTGCATGCTGCCAGGTCTGGAATGTCTTGACACGCTCATGGAATACATCCTGAAAGTTGGTGATTCCAATTAAGGATATTATTATATGTAATGGTATTTGTACATATTCTATACTGTATTTCACCTGCAGTTCTATCCTGCATTTTACCAGTGAAAGAACAAATGATATACAGTTATATACAGTTTACTCTCTCTCCTTGTTTTCTTCTATACAAATATCAAATGTCTCGTCATAACTCAGCCTTTATTTATTAATTTATTTTTTGCAACCCTTTGACATGTACCCACATTCAACATGGTAAGTAACAAACTCTTCTTGGAAAAAATATTTAGCATTCATGCTTATGCAACCTATGTTGTGTCTTCTTGAAACTTCTATTCTGAATGTTGACCATCATCTTCCCTCTTATCCTGACAGGAATAAGGGGGAAGAATTGTACCATACACCTAAAACTTCCATGAACTCTCAAACAAAAATCCAAAACATTATCTGACAATAATACCTTCACAGCTCCAATGAGATGGATGTAGTCTTTGGTGGTCTCACTCAAATGGTAGAAGTCTGCATCAGCCTAAAAATAAAAAATGTCTTTAAAGTAAGAAATATGTACATTAAATACATATGAATCAAACTGAAGAAAGGAATCTTTACTCTCACAATAATAGATATGCAATACAGTAACTTTAATTTCTATTGTAACAAAATGAAAGGACACCTGAAACAAGTTTTGTTTAGTATTGCAAAAATAAAAAAAATACATATCTCAGTATCCTCCTGCTGACCTGAGCATGATGAATAGTATGCGTCCTCTCAGTGGACTCGGCCAGTTGGTGGAGGGCTCGACTCAGGGCTGAGTGCTCCTCTACGCTGCTCAGGACAGCAGCCGATTTGGCAAACGAGGCTGTGCTAGTTGCAAGCTCCCGTCGGTAGGCCACTAGGCCCTCCATTGCTGCGTGGAGTTTCCGCAACTGAGCATCCAGGTTCTCAATCTGCTGTGTCTTCTCCTCAAACCACTGGGAGATGAAAAATAATGGTGTATTTGGGTTTGAGTTTAATGTGGTGATAAAGTGGTTATGAATGTGAGAATAATGATTATAACAATGATATGATGATGACAATCAAAAGGAGGTGGCTGTGGGAGTAGAGGTGGGAGTGGAAGTGCAGGTGGAGGTGAAGGTGAAGGTGAAGGTGGAGGTGGAGGTGGAGTGGAGGTGGAGGTGGAGATGAAGATGGAGGTAGAGGTGGAGGTGGTGGTGGTGGTGGTGAAATGGTGGGGATTATGTAATGTGATGAAAGAACTAAAAATAACAGTAACAGCAATAAAATAAAATATTACAATAATAATGAAAATTATGACTTAATGGAACGAACTTAGCAGTCACTATCAATCTCAAAGCATATATCAAAAAAACATAATACATTCACAGTAATGCTTCCTAAGAAAGTCCGACTTCACAAAATATCCAAACATATATACTTCACCAAAATGCAAATAATTTTCAATATTTCAATCAAAAAGACTTTATGAAACCCTCCCAAAACTTACAAATTTTCATTCCTGATCTACTCCTAACTCAGCCTTACGTACATATCTAGCATTAATAAGAAAAACTAAGATACAACAGTGCTACTACTAACAACTAATAACAATATCAATACTCAATATACTCAATAATCAATATCAATACCCAATACTCAATAATCCATACCTACTATACTCCAAGGACATTTGAAACCGACCTGAGGTCCATCGACTCTTTACCGTGTGACAGAAGTAGATAGATTATCAAAAGCAACAAAAGGGATCTCCGACTTAAATATCTCCTATTTGCACCCAATTGTGAAGCTAAATTCCCCTTCAACATCCACATATGGGTTGGTAAGGCTTTTCATCCTCCCGGTTACTCTAAGAGGACATCTTGTGTATGTGTTGCTATTCAAACCTTGCTTCGAATGGCAACGTATACTTGATCATGGAGGATTTCTCTTTTTCACTGCACATCTGCTGTCTAAAAAATTCCCTCTCCTCCTGTTAATCTCCTACTCCCAACTTATATAAAAAAAATTCTATTTCCTCCCATTTAGCTTTCTACTCCAGAAAAAGTATTTTTCAAAAGTACCTTAGCATTTGCTAAAATCCCCCAAGGACACAATCATTATTTAACATGTGGTAATTTCACTTTGAATTTTTCCATATAAAAATGGTATACCTTCTCACACAAGTAACATACATTAAACTACATATAAGAATACATTTGCTTTTAAATTTCAGATATAATAAATAAGATCATTATCTTTTTTTGCATACGAAAATGTGTATCACCATTAAGAAGAAAGACACGATTCTCTGCCTGTTTTTCTTTCTTGCTTTACTTTCCTCTTATGTTGTAAGCTGTTGTTTAGCATTGCCTGATAACAATACTAAATTACATATCTTCCTCTTAGCTCATTACACATCTGAGAAGGCAAGGACCCACCTCACTTTCATTATCTTTCTTATCTTGAAATATTACTTCATCATTAGCTAAAAGTATGACCAAATTTTGTGAAAACAATGCTATGTTCTGAGATCAAAAGTGAGTACAGTGTGGAGAAGGGTCAGACTGCTT
>NW_020869500.1:414114-419114 GCF_003789085.1 Penaeus vannamei
TTTTTCATCCAATGCAGTAAGTCCAATTTTTTGGAGTTTCATATTTATATTTCTTATCACTTATGAGTTGGTGTTCATTTTGTGGCTGTTCTTTGAACACTTTTCCAGTTTCTCAAAATCCTTTTTTAAATGTAGGCTCCATACTACCTTACTAAAATAGATCTTAAGATGGTTGTAATGATCTTTCCATTTCTCTGTCCTTACATGAATGTCCATTTATGAATGCCTTCCTCATGTTTGCAACCAGATCTAGCATTTTATGGGCCTTTTCATTCATATGATCATCTAGGCATAAGGTTCTGGTTATCATCATTCCAAGGTCATTTCCCTATCTGCTGTGTTTAATACTGGGTCTCCTAACTCGTATTTGTAGAGGGACAGATTTTTACATTGGCATGAGACATCATCTTTTACCCTTCTTTGTATTTTGATCCCAAATCACTGATGAGAATAATAAATTATCCTTGGTACCGAGAGCGATCCCTCAGATACTCCACCAATTACTAATCTCTAATTACTATGCTCATTTATCATTCACAAAAGAAGTCTTTTGTCCATTCATTACACCGAGTGATTCTAATTTAAAGGCTAAATATACACAATCTACCCAGCCATCTCCTTGTAATACGCCAAAAACAGTATTATGTATGTATATATGTCTGTATGTATATGAATGTATGTATGTATGAGTACATGTATGTATGTATACATGCATCTATGTCTATATGTATGTATGTGTATGTGTATATGTATGTATGTATACATGTATATATATGTATGTATACATATATTTATATATATGTAGGTATACATGTACATGTATATATATATATATATATATATATATATATATATATATATATATATATTATATATATATATATATATATATATATATGTAGGTATACATGTACATATATATAGGTGTACATGTATATGTATGTATGCATACATGTATGTGTACATGTGTGTATGTGTATATGTACATGTACATATATGTGTACATGTATGTATGCATATATGTAAGTATATGTACATGCATGTATGCATACATGTATGTATACATGTTTGTATGTACACATGTATATACACATGTATGTATATTTACATGTAAGTATGTATACATGTATGTATGTATGTAGAATTTTTCTGACATTCAAATTAGCAAAAGACCTTTGCCACCTGTATAAGTCAAGACTAACTTCACTGGCTCCTATTTTCCATACAGGAAGAAAATCAAATGACTAATTATAATACTAAAGTAAGCAGAGTTCATTACTTTCCTATAAAAGTGTTAAGTGTCACTATTTTAATTCATTTTCATTTCTACAAATGTTAAATGTTAATCATCTTCATTCACATTGACTACATTTTTTAGTTCCTGGTTCTCAGTCACAATTGTATCCTTTAACAATAAGTAATATGACCAACAGCTTAAAATCCTTTTCACAACATTCATCCATCAAAATCTCGTACCATATCCACAAGCCAATCCACACACATACAACCATACAAACAACTACATCAAACAATAAACATAGACACACATACCCTGGCAAACTTAGCACATACTGCACACTCACCTGCTCAGCTGAAGGTCTGGCTGCAGCTACTGGTGTGACGGGTGTAGGTGCCGCAGGAGTCACGTTCGGGGTGAGATTTGGGGTGGCAGTGGGGGTGATGGGAGCCACAGGGGGTGTCAGTGGGGCTCCCATGGGGGGTAGGATATTGGAGGCAGGCAGAGGAGGATCCTGCATAGTGATACCAATGGAGGATTGAAACAACCGATTACGAGTGCACATATTGAATAATTCTCCGAGTGAGAATGTCATTACATTACACCAAACTAGTACATGATAACAGACTATGTACTTGCAGTGCATGTTACAAAATCATTTTAATTCAAGTGATATGTATTACTATGAAAGTTACACAAGTTTTTCTAATAAACATATATAACTAATAATAAAAATAATAATGATAAGCAACAATAACAAATTCTACCTTATATATTTTCATCGATATATCCAACTTTCAACTATTAATCATTATAGCATAAACAACTTTAAATGAAGCATTTTTTAATTACCATATATGCAAATTTTATACTCTATTTTAAATCATGCCACATATTTTATCAAGAAAATAAAACACCTTTAGTCTTTGGTAATAATGCTTTCAATAACTCACATGATTCATAATCATTATCTTTCAAGACAATTATTCAAACATCATAAAAAAAAAAATATTATTCTGATATAACTCATAAAAGACTTGAAGGACATTGCATACAAACCTGCTTCACATAAAAGAAAATATATATGTCTGTTTTCTTAAGAGAAAATAACTATGCAACTAAGGAAGACTGTATGATCAAAATCACAAAGGGGAAAAAAAGAGGCAGAGAGAGACAAAAGGAGAAAGAAAAGAGAAAAAAGAAAGATTTAAAAAACAGGAGAGTGGGAGGGAGAGAAGGAGAGTGAGGAGGAGTGGAGGAGGAGGGGAGGGAGGAGGGAGGAAGGGGGAGGAGGGAGGAGGAGGAGGAGGAGGAAGGAGGAGGAGGGGGAGGAGGAGGAGGAGGAGGAGGAGGAGGAGGAGGAGGAGGAGGAGGAGGAGGAGGAGGAGGAGGAGGAGGAGGAGGAGGAGGGGGAGGAGGAGGAGGAGGAGGAGGAGGAGGAGGAGGGGGGAGGAGGAGGAGGAGGAGGAGGAGGAGGAGGAGGAGGAGGAGAGGAGGAGGAGGAGGAGAGGAGGAGGGAGAGGGAGAGGGGAGGGAGAGGGGGGAGAGGGGAGGGGGAGGGAGAGGGAGAGGGAGAGGAGAGAGAGGGAGAGAGAGAGGAGAGAGAGAGAGGAGAGAGAGAGAGAGAGAGAGAGGAGAGAGAGAGAGAGAGAGAGAGAGAGAGAGAGAGAGAGAGAGAGAGAGAGAGAGAGAGAGAGAGAGAGAGAGAGAGAGAGAGAGAGAGAGATTTAAAGAAACAGAAACCAAAATAAATGCAAAACAGGCTGCCGGAAAGATACAAAAGGCTCTAAAAAAGGACAGTAACACTTAGCAACACAACACCATTCAAAGCAAGACAAAAGTAAATCAAAAGTAAACAGATGAACAATCAAATAAATACATCACTCTAAACTGTGACGAAAAGACAACACATTACGTCAACACTCACTCTACAGAAGCAATAACCTTACTTGTGTACCATCAAAAAACACATCCAAGTCTCATTTCACTACGATATAAAGGCCAAGGGTTAAGGCAATATTACGTTGTCACACAATGAAAAGAATCAAATCGGGACCATACACATACAGAGACAATCACAGTTTTTAAGTCACGATTACACAACCTGTCAGACATACAGATGGACAGAATCAGATGAGCTAAGGCCCATTTACGTGGACATCTGAAAGAGAACTACCAAGAGAGAGATCCTTTCGTCTCGTTATACTGCACATACAACTGAGTACTGAACGTAAATAAAAGAGGAAGTCAGCAACACATCACATTGACAAACACAAGAGAAAAGAAGGAAGTTTAAACCAAAAAATAAAAACGGAAATTATCATTAGTAGTAATAGTGGTAACAATGATAATAATACAGGGAATAAGAGGGGCACCAAGAAATGGCTAGAAAAATAAAAATGACGACCAATCAAGGCTGCCCCGCACACAACCCCACGAGGCTGCACACCTGGTTAAGCTGTAGCTTTGGCGTGGAAGCGGGATCAAAAAGTTCACCATCATCGGTCTCATCTTCAAGGGACACCTCCTGTTGGGGGGCAAAATTCACGTTGGCCACAAGCTGGACGCATGGGGGAAGTAGGGTGGGAGCATAAATGTTTAATGGGGATGGGGAGGGAGGAAACATCCTCATTATTAACTTGGATACCAAGATTAATAATTGCGATTACTTTGAATTTTCTACAATCCACACAAAATCTATTAATCTATCCTAAATATTCAATACTTTTTACAATTATTGCTTTTAAGAAATCTTTAAAAGATATCATGAGTTACATGAAAAAAATAATAAATCATACATATTTAAACAATTCAATTCTCCTATGATCTCTAACTGCTTACTGCCTGAGTACACATCATCTCCTGTTTTATGCACCATGCATAAGTCATATCCAAGGTCTGCTGCATTTGTAGAGTCATCTTTCAGGAACACAATGACTGCACTTTAAAATCACTTGTATCGCATATGAATAACATGAATTATAAAAAAATCATCCAAGGAAAAAATCACAAGTCTATGGTAACACCAATAATAATGACTAATAAAGTTATATACAGTAACAACCGTAAGACAACAATGATCATAATCACAATCTTGAATAGTATCACTGGACCTCTTATCAAATTTACTCAAGTTTCTATTCACAAAGGGTACATTAATTATTTATCATTCATTATCTACAATTACTAGAATTACTTTCATTTAACTACCTATAAATATATTCATCTTTTAACCATGTCCAATATTGCAAATATGTTACATTCTTCTAACATTTCCATTTCCAATAAATGATCATCACATAGCACATCTCTTGGGTAGGATTCAATGTATTCCCAAGCATCATTTTTATTTTCATTCATATTACACCAATCTCGTCATATCCATCAATTGCATCTCTAATCATTGGAAACATGTATCAAATGATTTTCTATGGAATTTCTCCATAGCACTGAACACACCACCACCCTCTAAAACCACCATCATCATCACCGTCACTAAATTTCTCCTCATAGGGCATACATATCTAAACAGCAACTCTAAATTCATTACTATTGGACACTACCTTATTGGTCAGTTAAAACTCCTTTCTATTTGCTAGGAATAGCTGTCTTTTATGATTGTCATTACACTTTAAAAATTCTATTTATATAAATAAAAGAGAATGGAAACAAACAAGGATACTAAAATTATTGCTATTGTAACTGCAGCTCAATGTTTATAAAAACAATTTACCATTTACAAAATTACTGCCTATAAATGGAC
>NW_020869500.1:424114-439114 GCF_003789085.1 Penaeus vannamei
AGATCCAAACCTGTGCAGTATCATCTAGGGAGATTTCAGTAGTTTCCCCATCACCAAGGAAAGAGGGTGCATTGAGCAAGGAAGAATCAGCATCAAGCTCTGGGGCAGAACTGTGTACCTCAGGGGTCTCGCTATCGTACACAGTAACAAGGGCTTCCTCAGAGCTTGATGCTGTGTCCTCGCCAGCATGATTAGTGGGGTTGGTGGCATCATCATCATCGTCATTAGTAGCAGCAGCGGCATCCAGAGTGCTAGCCTCCTCCGCAGGTGTGATAAAGCTACTCATAACTGCAGGCTCTACAGAGGGTGCATCTACCAGGTTGGCTGGAGGCTCTGACGACAGCTCCTGCGGGAGGGTCATGCTGAGATCAAGAAGTGCACTGGAAGATGGAGGTGAGGCTGAGAGCTCCTGTGCTGATGTGGTAGGGGTGGAGGTGGTGGAGGTTTCAGGTGGGGTCAGTATATCGGGAGAGGATGTAAGGTCTTCGGAGGTATTGGGGAGTGGGTCAAATAGAGTGAAATCTGGGTGGGTGAGAGAGGAAGAGGTGGTGGTAGGTTGAAGGTCTTGGTCTTTGTCCGTATCCACAATTAGTGGAATCTCTACCAAAGACCCAACGGAAGGAGTGGTGGGAGGGGTAGGTGGGGGGTCCTTGGCGTCAGTGCTGACCTGCTGCGTGCCTCCCCCCTCAGCAGGCTGCTCCAGAGGCACAGATGAGAAACCACCTACAGAGGGTTCCTCACAAGACTCAAAAAGGTCAGGCCGGTCACCACCTGAGGGGTCAGGGGGGAAGGATGTAGCAGGTGGGGGGGATGTGAGGGGGTCGCCGGCCCCCTCTTGCTTCGTTTGGTCCTCAGGTGTGGTCAGCTCGCTCACGGGCGACTGCAACAACATGAGTGACAACTATTACGACTACCATGGCACATGCAGCTTATTCATGCAATTCAAGGTCACCACAACTGATAAACATCTAATGATACATATAATGGATTATATCTTATCAATATTGAAAACAAATATTCAAACATACTTTCAAATTAGAAAATAATAAGCTCTTTAGGTAAAACTGATGGATAAATTTCTCAGAAAAACAGAGACCTACGCTTCCTAAATGTGAATGATTAATCTTGCATCCAATATACAATTGAAATCCTATTCAGATCATCTTAAAATCAACCTCTACATCTCTTTTATCTACCATTATGCTTTTAAATTTTACTTAACAGTACTTTCCATATAGAACAAAAATAAGCGTCCCCTATGTGGTGACCTCGAATCATGTACACTAGCAACAAAAATATTGTTCATGAGGACAGCATTATCATCCTGCATGACTATCAAAATAGGAAGATCAAAAAAAAGAAAAATCTCAAAAGATAAGAAAAAATAACTGTGAAGCAAATGAAATCAAGATCACAGATTAGCATGAAAATCAACAGATTCATTTGTTTTTCACTCTCTTATCACATGCATAAGGCTATCAAAATTTAAAAAAAAATCTGCAAAAAGCTTCAGTTACAAATGGATACAAAGAAATGTAAAAAGTTCATGGGAAAAAATATGTAGTAAAAAAACAACAACAAGAAAACAATAACATCAACACTTAGAGACTACTTCCATGAAAATACTGCCGCAAGATTTTTCTAATACCTTCTTTACCTTCAAAGACACCAATCATTACTAAAAATAATTCTAGCTAAAGGTGAGAATCAAATCTGTATCTACTTGAACATGAGTTACAGTGTAAATGCAATAACACATCTCCTAGAATAGAGGTATAGATCACTTAAGATTTCACATCGTAAGAAAGTACTTTTCAAGTCTGGAAAGGAAGTCTAAGAATTGAGGATCAAAAACAACACACACTTAGAGAGGGTTTACTCCTTACTACGCATGCTAAAGTCGAAAGTGGTGAAACTGCTACGTGTCTCAATTCCTCTCAATTCTACCGGGCCCAGAGGAATACACGGGAGTATTACGTGGGAGTTCTAACATCAATCTAACATTTAACACTTATTTTCATCCTATGAAGAACACACAAATATAGAAACAAACAACGGAATAGCCTCCGAAATTCGGGCATGCACAAGCTGAAAGTGATATGCAGTAACAAGTGGAGATAAAACTGAACTCTTGACAGAATGATTACCAAAAAGTTCAATATACATACAATTTCAGATTGCAGAACTGCCCCCTATACGAAAGATTATTAATTGCAATGAATTTACTAGAAAATTATTTCTCTTCAACTCAATTGGTACATAGAGCATTTTCTGTGTGGAGCTCAAAGTTATACATCAAAATTCCCATAGATGTATATAAAATGTCTTCTGAAACTTTCATGTTTGTCACTTACTGCACCATGAAGATTATGCAGTTTTTGGGTTAAAGCATGTTATGAAAAATTGGCTTTTTATTCTACATTGCAAAACATATAATGAATATTTCACTTTTTATTCACATTTCATTTTTGGAATTACTCCACTTTCTTTTATCAATAAATAAATTAGCATAACAGAGATATAGCATTTCATTTTCAACATTTGATTATGTCATTTTACCATGTCATCCATTACTTCTTCAGTATTTGTATGTGTATATCCATTGACAAAATCATAAGTTTATTTGCATGAAACCTCATATGTGCCATCCAAAAAGTAATATACATCAGTACTTTGATGACCTTTCTTAAAAACATTAAGATATTTCACATCATATCCCATGCCTTTCTACCACAACCATAATTTGTCATTCAGAATCCTATTATCTTTTAACGTAACTTTCATTACAAAAAAAATATATCAGTCATAAGGTATCAACACGCCTTCTTTCTGTCCTTGACAAATAAAATCAATACTTAACAAAGACAACAATAGGATAATTCAAGACAAGTGACATATCTTATCAGGGGTGTGTGCTATGGCGGATACTGATAACTACACATGAAAGTCTACAATCACTTGCATATCATTAACTTCTTCTTTTTATCCCTTTATATTACATAGCCTATTTGTTTGTTTCTTCTGGTATATTTAAAGCAAAGGTAACATTAAAGATTCATATAAGAATATATACACAATATATAAATTCATCCATGAAGTAACTGACTCCTTATAATCTCTACTTTACTGCTAATTAAAAATCTAAAATGGGAATTAAACATTTTGATATACCTAAATGATATAAAATACACACAAATTAAGAAAGCCATGTCACACATATTCCACTGACAGCTTTAATCTAAACATCACTTTAATTTTTGCAATCCAAAACAAGTCACAAAATCTACATGATTTTTTACTGTAATTAGTGTTTCAAGATATCCAAACAAACAAAAATCTAAATGACAATTCCTTCACAAACTTTTTTCCCTTTAATTACAAGCCTTTTTCAAATAAAACAAAAATACTAGGTAGAATACTAAAAATACCAAACTAACTTACATTTTTTTCAAGGCTTTCTCAAGAGGGACATAAAAAATTTAGCTTTCAACACCACTTTTATCATTATCATCTTACAAATCAGCTGTGCTGTCACAAGCTGGACATAGCAAGCATGCATGGATGAGTCACACTGTCAAAGCACACACACCTATTCATTAAATGCATTAATGTTAAGATTCTTTTTCTAATCTCTGTCTTTAATGAAAGAGACCTCATTCTATTAAGACCCAATACATATAAATCATCTCTGTATTTGAACAGCTCATGCAGTTTAGCTCATTGTGTAATCTGTAGGTAAAACAAGCTCAGCCAAGCTAACTGCAAGGAATCACAACAAACAGCTACACCTAAAATTCCTTAACTGAATATGATTAAGCTGTTTCTTCTCTAAAATTACTTACTGACATTTGTCTTTCTCCCTCTGTGGTGGCTCAGAACATACACTGATGAATTCTTTTACTTTCTTTAACAATATATTATTTAAAAGGTTGTATCAAAGCTCAAAAAGCAACTGTGGAGTATTTACTATTCTTTTTTATTTCCTTAATTTCTTTACAAATTTTCAGATACTTTTGGACAAGTAAGGTAAATATTCCTCATTTCTTCGATAAACAGCATTAAGAAATCTCTCATGACACCTGTAACTACTAAGAGACAGCACAGCACTTTTGTCTGGCGAACAGATTTGTCTTCAACACTTTTGATCTACACATCTAATCATTCTATATTTCTTTATCTGTTAGAATAATACATTTCTAACAAAAAAGAAAAGAATCCAAATATGATGCCTTTAATAATATACCTTCTTTCAGAGAAATATCCTGTGACACTGAATACTAACAAACAAACAGGAGTATACCAACAATAGCTGCCAATAAGGTAATAAGTGGTTTAAATTGGTTACTCACTTGCTATTCAGCAATCCTACAGCATGTAAACAGCTTTCCCTCTTTTGAGAGCTTTGAACTCAAGTTATATATATATGATGTTTAAACTTCCATATCTTCTGAAAGATTCATTAATCTACATTCAGAAGACTCTTCCCAGAATAACAAATTGTTTCAATATTGAGCCCATTGTTCTTATATGCACTGTACTTGAAAACCATACCCTGATTTTAAAATCATGGTTTGTATTTGATTCAACCATGAGCACTTAAACAGAATCCCCTTTCCTAACAACTAATCCATGCCATTTAGGCATGAACTCCTTAATTAGCAAATTTACTCCACAGATTGCTGATAGACACTACAGGTTCTTTGATCAGGGTATAGATATGTATCTTTCACTAGGTCTATGCTTTTATAAATAAAATATAATATCTACTTTATTAACTCTTGCCATATGGCAAGAGTCTATACCAGCCACTCATTAGTTAAGAAATAAAATATGGTGTGCTCTTTTTGTTATCGTATCTGTGCTACACAGGTGCTGTAAACTCAATGGAGCCAACAGTAATCTGTGTACGAGTGGCTAGATTAACACCGCTTGGGTCACGTACACTAAGGCTTATTTTGTGTCACAGTTTAGACTCTCCCTTGCATTTTGCCGATATTTTATACATTTCTGATCAGTTTATAATTACAAAAAGAATGGTATCATATTTGAATCATGAAATACGATTAGAATATCTTGACTTCCTTTAACATAATTTCTCTATATCTATGATTTATCTGATAATACATAAAGAACACTTATTTTTTCTTCTGAGGATCTAAACTAGGCCTAAATCATAAATCTTGAAATACGCAAAAAAAAAAGAGACAAGTTTGATAAATCCATCATATTCTTCCAAAACTTAACCACAAATTGCAAGTAACTTAAAAGTTTCACAGACTTATGAGTTTAGAAGAACGGCTCCTTGCAAACTGTATGTTAAAAAAATGGGAAAAAAGAAAGTTTACCTTACGATTTGAATCCTACATATTACTAATATATGCCCATTAGATTCTGAAATTTCAATGCATAAGACTATAGCTTTTTAGAAGATACCCACAGTGACTTCCAAAATGGGACTTATTTTTTCATAAATCTCTATACAAATCTATCTAAAACTTGCTATTATCCGTGAAAGCAGGCATACAATCTCGTGTCCAACACAACAGTTGCACCAGCAATTGCACCAGCCTCTGCCTTTGTACTCTGACACAGGTCAACGAACCTCCATTCCATGTATTCAAGCAAGAAAAAGCTTCGATGGGTCCCTTATTCAATGATAAATTGCCAGGGAGGTCTACAAACTATGCCTTGACAGAATACACAAATTTTAGGTTTGTTGTCTCTGATGGAATATTACTGGCAAGAGGCTAGTGGCAGGAGTGCACGGTATTATAAAGATTTACCTATAACTGTATATTATGTATCATCTCATAACAGTGGTATATTTGCCTCTACCTAATCTCAAAGCTGGAAGGCTGCTGTGAGTGCAAGGCATAAGTATTATATCCGACGAGATTGTAGGCCTGTTATCACAGCATCACTGAGCTTCAAGTAGATTTAGAAATAATTATAAGAAAAAATCCAGGTATAGTTTAAAATTCCATTTCAGTGCCACTGTCAATCTTTTCCAAATATTCACTTTCAAATATAACATGATAATCTGACTCATATTATAACTCAGTTGTATAATTTCTAAATCATTAAATTGAGATTGTAATTCAATCAATCAAAAATTTATATTTCTCTTCTACTTTTGTATTCATATTCCTTTTTCACATTATTATCTTCATCATCTAAATCATTTTCCAAATGCTGAACAAACTGGTAAACAGTTAAGTTTTCTTTCCTAAGAATATATATATTTAGGCCAAATTCTCTCTCCTACAACTTCAAATTCAAAATATACCATATTGTTCTGCAATTTTTCTGCAATTATTGTTCTGTAACTTCATAACATATTGTTCTGCAATTTTTCAAGGGAAAAACATGAACTTCTGTAACTTCTTAAAACAGAAACCAGACTACTTCCGAGACACAAGAGAAACTGCCGACAAACAATCTCTCGCATACTATTATCTCACACACCTCCTGGATATCATTATCTCCCACATGGCTACAATCTCAGAAACAACATAAGGCAATAACATAATCCACGGTTTAAAAACTAATGAAGAACTAGATTTTATTATTCAAAATTTGGGACAAACTGCAAGGCACTGCCCTCGGAGGAAAAAGTTGGCACCAAACTCAATCCCCTGCACACTAAAGCCTGCAGGTGTTTACATAAATAAGCTCAACATATCCTCAATGAGCTCCAAGATTAACATAATAAGCTCAATGATATAATGCTTACACCACTACTTTCTCGACTGGGAAATAACTGTCAGTGAATGACAAAACACTATATACAACGCATAGCAATTTACAATTTTAAGGATTTAGAGTTCTCTGTTTTAATAATGCATCTGAGGGGAGATAATGCTGTTTAGAAGCAATTAAGAACGAAAAACACTACGTTTTATATACACAAGCAGTCACACGACCCAGCGTTTGGAAGGGGGAGGAACCCGTGACTGCGCATTCCTCCTTCCCTCTCGTTTTTATCTCTTCTCAGGTATCCTAAATGGGTCCTCTTGCCTCACCTGGACGGCCGACGTGAAGAGGTCGTCATTGTCATCGTCCTTGCGCGAATCGTCGTCGTCGTTGAAGAGAGGAGGAGGTTCCCTTGAGTCTGCCATCCTTGCGAACCGCCTGACAGGAAGTGGCTCAGCGGCTGTCGGGGAGGAGGAGGGCGTTCGTCTGGGGTTCGGATTCGCATGGATACATGTGGATACACCCCATTTTCCGTACTTTTTCTGTTGTTCTTTTAGGATTTAGGATCAACGCCCGTTTTGTTGTTCTTTTAGGATGTATATTTGAGTTTATTCTGGGGATTTGAAGTTGTAGAAACGTGTTTATGAATCTAAATCTTAGGCTGAATTCGTGACAAAATCCCCATTTTTTTATTTGCACCTGTTTAATCACTTTGGGACCGGATTCGTGCGGATAGTTATCCTTTTAGTTTTTATGCCTTTTGGTCGTGCTTTTAGATTTTGAGGGACTAGATATATTGCAAGATATAAAGAAATCTTTATGCCCACACCCAATGTACAATTCTTGATTATGATTTTTTACAGATTCATTTATCTATAAGGGATTATTTTTCTTACGTAATATATTTGCATGTAGGAGGACTGATTTCCTTTCGTTTTGTTCATATTGAGGAATGAACTAATAATATTGTTAATAAACAAAGTGAAAAACTGTCATGTTCATAAAAATCAAATCGATTTTACTGTATTTTTCACAGAATCGTTTTGCCATCTAGATTACTTCAGAGTTTTAGCTTCTACCTGGTTCATCATAGTCTTTCTTTAAGTGACACACCCACCTATATATGCACGTACATGCACTACACACACACACACACACACACACACACACACACACACACACACACACACACACACACACACACACACACACACACACACACACACACACACACACACACACACACACACACACACACACACACACACACACACACACACACACACACACACACACACACACACACACACACACACACACACACACACACACACACACACACCACACACACACACACACACACACAATCACTCACTCACACACAACTACTCGAAAAAAAGTTATCAAAACAAGATGATTGAGATCCAAAAGTGAAATAACGATAATGAGAGGGAAAAAACACATGAAAATCAAAAACATTTATTCATCACCGACCTAAAGAATTCAGATAGTGGGTGTATTTGCGATCCTAACTTCAAAAACGTTTTGGTGAAATATTCAAGCTGATGGGAAGAAAATAACCTCAAATATAACTAACGACCACACAGTTCGATTAACTTTTTTATGATCTTTATATCCAAGATGACATACTTAATTATCTAATCGAAGTAACTTATCGTAAAGAAAAAAATATTATGACGTCATAGCATACAGTATGCACAACAGCGCTTACAAAAACTCATAGTTTTGTTTACATGCGACCACCTAGGCTGTACGCTATAATGGCTAGTGGTTTCGCAGTGTGAAAATGTGTCTTTAGTTTGGACTCGTATTGAAAGGCTGGATTGATAGCCCTCTTGTATGCATATATTAGTGGAAAGAGTAACATAACTAAGTATGTGTTGATACGAGTTTGATTTATTTGGGATATTTTAGTCGTTGTGTTGTACCTTGATTTTATGTTCATCTGCGCAGGGAATTAATTTATATTTTTTCTAGAATGATAGATGATTTGTTTGCTATCAGAAGTAGTTGTTGAGTCACAAGTAAAACAGTGTAATACCAGCAAGATAAAGCTCATAGAATACAGTAGTAAATTGCCATCTAAAAAAATATTAATCCAGTGTCTTTCTTACCAAATAAGGTACAGAGGCCATGGCAATCACAGAACTTATTATGATCGGTATCCATGTTGACAAATGTAGAAAAGGTATGCATGAGACTGGATATTTTCACAATACAAGTGATATATTTCACCAGTTTCGATTATGTCTTTGTCAGAAATACTTTATGTATTTCTGACGAAGACATAATGGAAACCGGTTAAATACATCTCTTGTATTGTGAAGATATCCAGTCTCATTCATACCTTTTCTACAAGGACTTAATATCTTTGGCAAATGCAGTCCTAAGTTCAAAAACTACTGCTAGATTACAGGTGTACTATGTAATTCAATAAATGTTTATTCATATGTCTTGGATAATACACATTCTTGTGGTATGGTATTAACCCCCTGGATCTGGATGACATTGTGATCACGTCAAGGAAGAACTTGGACAGCTATACGGATGACATGAACAAAGCGTCAAGAGCGAAGGCCAGGGTGAGGGAAAAGACTCGCCATGAGTGCACAAACCTCTTTGAGTGTGATTTGACTCATTTGGCACTTAGAAGGGGGCTTTAGCATTATTCCCATCGATGAGAATGTGGAATGTAACGTGCGTAAGCAGTGACAGGAAGAGTGTCGGCTCCAGTGAGGACGATATTTCCATGCTGCGTGCCGTATTCCTGGCAGTTGTGACCAGTAGCATAGGTTGTATTACGTAAAATTGAAAATTACCAAAAAATGAGATATATGACACAAATAACCAAATGTTTCATATATTTTTTTTCTTGCACTGAGCTATTTACTACACAGAGAGATGATATGGAGTCTGTGCAAGGAAAATAAGTAATAACCATCTGGATAAAGCAAATCAAAAGACAAATATGGACATTGGAAAATGGCAATAAAGCTAAAAAAGTTTTCACAAAATAACTTCTCAAAGGGGAGGCACAGAGTCTTGTCACCGCTCATGGGTGTTCATGCGAGCACGGCCTACGCACCACACGCCCGGGATACTTGCCACTTACGTAACCATTGCAACCGGATCCAGGGAATTGATATACTATTCTTCATGGTAAAAATTGGTGAAATATTGAGATTGAACAGATTTACTTTCTGAAGTACTAATACTGCAATACAATCAATTTGAAATCAGTCAAACTAAATGCAATATGCTTTTCAACTCTAATTTTCCGTCTGCCATTTGGGGCTTTAGTATAGTCCTTAATACACTTTTACTATCAAGTCATTTTGGATACATAGACCATTGTAATTCTGTTGCTGTGGATATGACAGCAAGTTTCTGAGTGGAGAAGATAATCTTTTATAATGAGACCACTTTCCCATCACAAGCTTTTATGAATCTTGATCTTGGACTACAGGCTAGAGGATAGACACAAACCTTAATTTTCACATATCAGTTGTATTTACTTATCGTTTCTCATTTGGATAACATGTAAACTAATCATTTTTAAACTTTTTCAGAAGTGAGACTTGAATTGACATTTTTACAAGCTACCAGTTTCAATGTCCAAGCAAAGGCGCACAGTCTCCACTTCCTCCACTTCTTGCGAAGGTATGCATATTTTTACATAGTTAAAGGCTTGGTATCTGTTAATGCATTGGTATTTTATATAAAAAATGGATGAAAGTGTTTACAGTTACTCTCATCTACCCATTACATGTAATGATATTGATGCTTTTGCCAATTATGATTTGGTACTCTTTAATTTATTATTGAATATTTATTTTGTTTTTGCTTCTAAAATATTGCTACTCCTGCTAAAGAGGATCAAAAAAATGTTCACCTTATATACATTAGATGGAAACTCCATTCTGATTTTTTTCTTCTTTTCGTTTTACAGATATGAGCACAGAAGTGAAGTTTCTATGAATTATCTAGTGTCTTTTGTAGCCTGGATGAGGCAGAAGTCCAGTGTGAATCCTAAAATCTAGTGAAAGCAAGAAGAAAAAAATGAATGGACATTAAAATTTAGTGCTGAGAACGGAGTACTTTCTATAAAGAGAAGCAAGATGAATGATGATAAACATGAACCCATAGACAAAGATGACTTGCAAGGAAGAGAGATTGATGCAGAAGTGCTAGTGAGCAAGGATAGTGAAAGTAGTGCGCAATTAAGTGACACAATGGATGTACAAACAGAGGAAGAAGTTGAAAAAAGGAACCTAAAGGGAAGCACAGTGGAGACAGAGCATATGGAACAGGGGATGCAGTTAAAACAAGATTCTGATTCTGAAAATGGATTACTGTTATGGTATGATGAACAGGATGATACGGGGAGCAGTAGTGTAGGGGTTCAAGATGCAGAATTACATGATGAAGATACAACATTAAGCAGTGCCGAAAAAAGTGACTTGCCAACAGAGGAGGAGGAAGAGGAGGAAGCAACAAATTTAAGGGACAATAAAGATCAGCATGTTGGTCAATGTAAGGAAGAAAGTAAGCAAGCAAAGATAAAAGAGGACACACACAAAGATGACAAAGAAAACATTATGGCTGAAGAAGAAGAGAAGACACTGGAGAGTAATGAAGAAGAGGACTTGCAGGAGAGTTATAAAGAGAAAACTACAGCTGATGAAGAAGAGGACATGCAGGAGGCTGAGGAAGTGAACGTTTTGAAAAGTGAAGAAGAGGACAAGCAGGAGAGCAATGAAGATGAGAACAGGCAGGAGAGTAATGAAGAGAAAACTACAGCTGATGAAGATGAAGATACTCAAGAGGTTGACGAAGGGAAGAGTACAGCTAATAAAGAAGAGAACAGGCAGGAGGCTGAGGAAGATGACATGCAGGAGGATGAGGTGGAAAGTACTATGGCTGATGAAGATGACAGGCAGGAGAGTAATGAAAAGAAAACTACAGCTGATGAAGATGAAGATACTCAACAGGCTGATGAAGGGAACATTATGGCTAATGAAGAAGAGGGCAGGCAGGAGAGTAGTGAAGATGAGGACAGGCGGGAGAGTAATGAATTTGAGGACAGACAGGAGAGTACAGAAGATGAGGACAGGCAAGAGAGTACTGATGAGAAAACTACAGCTGATGAAGGAGAAGATAGTCAAGAGACTGATGAAAGGAACATTATGGCTAATGAAGAAGAGGACAGGCAAGAGGCTGAGGAAGGTGACATGCAGGAGGATGAGGAAGAAAACATTATGGCTGATGAAGAAGCCGACAGGCAGGAGAGTACTGAAGAGAAAACTACAGCTGATGAAGATGAAGACATGCAAGAGGTTGAGGAAGGGAACATTACAGCTAATGAAGAAGAGGACAAGCCAGGGGATGAGGTAGGAAGTATGGCTGATGAAGAATATCACAATCAGGAGAGTAATGAAGAGAAAAGTACAGCTGATGAAGATGAAGACATGCTAGAGGCTGATGAAGGGAACATTACGGCTAATGAAGAAGAGGACAGGCAGGAGGCTGAAGATGACATGCAGGTGGATGAGGAAGAAAATACTATGGCTAATGAAGGAGATGACAGGCAGGAGAGTAATGAAGAGAGAGCAACAGATGATGAAGGTGAAGATAGTCAAGAAGCTGATGAAAGGAACATTGTGGCTAATGAAGAAGAGGACAGGCAGGAGGCTAAGGAAGATGACCAACAGGAGGATGAGGAAGAAAACATTATGGCTGATGAAGAAGACGACAGGCAGGAGAGTACTGATGAGAAAACTACAGCTGATGAAGATGAAGACAGGCAAGAGGTTGAGGAAGGGAACATTACAGCTAATGAAGAAGAGGACAAGCCAGGGGATGAGGTAGGAAGTATGGCTGATGAAGAATATCACAATCAGGAGAGTAATGAAGAGAAAAGTACAGCTGACGAAGATGAAGACATGCTAGAGGTTGAAGAAGGGGACATTACGGCTAATGAAGAAGAGGACAGGCAGGAGTCTGAAGAATCTGATAAGCAGGTGGATGAGGAAGAAAATATTATGGCTAATGAAGATGACAGGCAGGAGAGTAACGAAGAGAAAACTACTACAGATGATGAAGATGAAGATACTCAAGAGGCTGATGAAGGGAATGTTATGGTTAATGAGGACAGGCATGAGTATGAAGAAAACATTATGGCGGATGAAGAAGATGACATACAGGGAAGTAATGAAGAAAGAAATACAGCTGAAGATGATAGGCAGGAAGCTGAGGAAGAGAACATGCTGGAGGATGAGGACAAAAACATCATGGCTGATGAGGAAAAGGATATGCAAATGTCTGAAGAAGAGAGTAGGCAGGAGAGCAAAGAAGAGAACACAAATAAAGAAGATATTGCTGAAAAGTCACCGGTTCTTGGACAGAAACACAGGAAGAGGATGCCTAGTTTAGACGGTTTAGAAATTAAGAAAACAACACCCGAGAGGAACAGTCCCAACAGCGATGCTGAAAGAACTCCACCAGATAATTCTGGGGAAGTTCAGACATCAGGTGAATGCCAAATCACCAGAACATCACCAATTATTGGCTCTAGATTAAAGGATACCACCGGCAGCCCATTTAAGCCTGATGTAACGGGCCTGACAGCAGAAGATACATGCAACCTTGTTATTACATCTGTAAGGGGAAAGGTTGCAGACTTTACATATGGTAACAAAAATTCTCAAACAGCAGTAGATGATAAAGAATTAGCTTCTGGATCTTCAGATATAAGGAATAACAAATCATTAACTTCTGTGGAGAAGAATATTGAATGTGTAGAGATAGTTAGTGAAAGTGAAGAGGAAAATGTATTTGAGGAATGTAAAGCTGTTGTTTGTAAGAAATGTCGAAGCATTTGGACTGAGAAAGTTTTGCATACAATCTTTAAGGGCAGTGAAGCAGTGACTGTCAAATCAAAAATAACTTTTGGAGCTATTGTCTTAATCAATAACTGGGCCCATAGACACATCCAGTACAACAAAGAGACAGCTGTGAGAAACATGCTAGAGAGAGCTGATCTAGGTAAAAATATCAAGGGCCTGGAGATAGGTGATCTTAGTCAGTGGCTTTTCGAACTTATGGACAAAGGCAAGATAAAATGCTGTGCAGTATTTGATGCCATATATAAGCCAGAACCTATCAAAGTATCATTGAGCTCTCTGAAAAAAGCTAAAGGAGCTAGCAGTGAGGCCAAAAGAACATCTAGTAAAGATCAGGATGATAGTGAAATGTCAAAGAAGAGGCCATTGCAGTTTGAAGAGGAAAAATTACCAGATTCACATGATTTCTCAAAAGTGCCAGAGGTGAGCGAGGAAGCTAGTGCTAAGAAGGAAAAGAAAGATGGGTTGGCAGATATATCATATGTGCAGGACCATAGGTCACCAGAAAGAGCACAAACAATTAAAGAAAAGGTTAATGAAACACTAGAACAGAAATCAGAACCAGATGCAGAAATTTCCCGACTTAGTCCAAGGCAGTCTGATGAAGTTACCACTGAGCAAGATGAAAGTTTATCCGAGTCTCGTTCTTTCAGTCCTGAGACACAGTCCAAGGCAGTTCTGACTGATGACCAAGTATCTACAGGAGAAGAGGTTTTATCTGAAGCAGAACCATCACAGGCAGAAGAGGTTGGCTATGTATATGAGGAAGATATGGAAGTTAGTGACCATGAAGAGGGTGAGAATGATCAGAATGTTGCTGCAACACTAGCACACAGACAGGAGGAGGACGCTGAACCAGATTTGCAAATGACAAAAGAGAGAGAGATGTCAGGAACTGTAGAAGAAGACAGTCAGTCTTTGTTATGCAAAAAGCTTGGTTTAGATCTTCATAATATTGATATTAGTTGTTCTAGTAGTGACATGAAAAGGGCCAACAATGGAACTGTGGCAAAGCAAGTTTCAGTTGAAGAGGAGGTGTCTCATGCTCACATTACATTGTTAAAGGAACGGTCTGCTTTACATGGGTTTGCAATGGAAGCGTTTGATCTGTTGCCCTTTGAGGCAGAAAATTTCTATGACTCTGTACAGAATGATGATTCTGCTCAACGCTTCATGACAAATCGTGAATTACTGACACTGCACAGCATTTTCATTCTAGATGCAGAGCTCCCCAATGCTGAACTCTTTTATCAAGTTTTGATTCAGATTCTAATGAGTCGTAACCAGGTCTTGCTTGTCCCTGACAGCCGAACTTTGCTGCAGGTCCTTGAGAAGTTGCGGCGAGATTTCAACAGAGCAAAAGTGGGGAAGTCATATAGTGAGT
>NW_020869500.1:444114-459114 GCF_003789085.1 Penaeus vannamei
AGATTTATGCTTTTATGAGTCTATTGGCACTGATTGGTTTCTATAGCAACGGGTGTTGTTTCAGGTTCTTTGTAAGGCAGTATTGTTATTTTTTTTCCACCTTCACTGGTGTTATATTTTAATACAAACTATTCTAATATTGGATAAATTGTGCTATTACTCTGGTCAGTCAGATATTGCTATTATTTAAGGAGAGAGAAAACTGTTAGTGAGAAAGCATATTGTATATTTAGATTGCAAAGTTGAACTGAAGAAGAAAATAAAATTATATGGTTGTTTGAAATCACACATTTTCATTAAATAACAACATCATGGCATATTGATGATAGCAATTAAATATGGCAGTTTCATCACAATTTACGGCAACTGTATATTTAGATTGCAAAGTTGAACTGAAGAAGAAAATAAAATTATATGGTTGTTTGAAATCACACATTTTCATTAAATAACAACATCATGGCATATTGATGATAGCAATTATATAACCAAAATAAGAAGCCATCATAGCAGCTCTCTCCATTTACTCAAATACGATATAACCATGTTTTCCGATCTTGATGTTACTGCTATGACTTTTCACCCTCCTGTTAGCACAAATCACACTTTTTTGCTATTTGATATTTACACATATTTCTCATATATTCTTTCTACTTATTTTTAGTGTATGATTATTGTGAATATTTGATTTAACTGGAAGGCCTCTTTTCATTGTTTTCGGTTTTGATTTATTGTAATACATTTCACTTTCTAAAATAATGCATCCCTCTCGTTAAAGAAAAAGAGAGATAAGAAATTTTAAACTAAGGAAAACGTGTCTTTCTATAATGGTTCTGTACTCAGTTAATTTTGTTTTGAAAATGGTATTATTATATTTATTTTTTAAAGATTTTGTGACAGGTGTATTATATATACTTTCTTGTATTGTCCCATTTTATGCAACACAAGAAAATAATGTTTGCTAAATAATTTATTTTCTTATATCTGATATATTCATATAGAATTTGCTTAGACAGAGAGGAAAGCTACAGAGAAAAATCAATGTTTAATCACACGTGAATATCGTATTTATTAACTGCCCTCTATCCACTAGAAACACTAAGAAAAACCTGCAGATGAGAGGGTGTAGTTTACAAGAAAATCCTTTGCTATTTTCTTTGGTCATGTTCTCTCTAACAAAAGCATGTAGCATTGTTGTTAGGCTACAGCAAGGGCTACGCAATTTTAAAATTTGGCTGCCCTCTTGGTGCACAATAAATGACAGAGAATGAAGGTTTCAGAATTTTTTGTGTGTTATTTAAGATCAGATAAAGAGGCCTATATAGATAGACAGACAGATAGATACATAGATACATATACATATACATATACATATTTACATATATATATGTGTGTGTGTATATATATATATATATATATATATATATATATATATATATATATATATATATATATTATATATATATATATATATATATATATATATATATATATATATATATTATATATATATATATATATACATATATGTATTATATATATATAATATATATATATAGATATAGATATAGATAGATAGATAGATAAATATATATATATATATATATATATATTATATATATATATATATATATATATATATATTATAATATATATATATATATATAAATATAATATATATAATATATATATATATATATATATATATATATAATATATATAATATATTATGTATGTATCTATGTATGTATGTATATACACTTTACATTACATTTTAGAAGAATAGTGCACTCTTTCAAAGTGTATGAATAGATTTGAGCTATTATAATCATAAGTAAAAGACCCATTTAGTCTTGGTACTCAAGAGAGATACGTTGTAATTTAGTTCTTAAGAAAGAGAAATCCTTGAAGAAATAAGAAATAATTAAATAAATGAAATATAAAAAAAGATTATCGTAATGTTTAAAGTTTTCTTTTGAATAAGTAAAATCATAATTAGTTTATAGAGAGTGGTTAAAAGATTATTTTAAAAGATCATTTGCCTAATTTGATTTCCTTTTTTGCAGGAGTTGTTACACAATGCTTAGTTATTGGGTATCCAGTATCACCAGTAACTTGAAGGCTGCCAGATTGGACGATGTCTAACAGCCATGGCAAATCTAGTCTTTGGAAGAAGCAAAAGTGATATTGTTAGCACCGTCAGTCATCATGGCAACAACCACACGGGGAAACAATACTACCACCCATGGTAATGTTGGCTGCAGTGATGGGAGTGCCAACGGCAATGGAAGCAACAAACAAGAGCGGGTCGTGTGTGATAATTCTGTTGTTCCTCCTGTGTGTGAAGCAGGCAGGGTGGGTTCTGAAGGTGGCAGGGGAGTTGGCAACCTTACATCCACTTACCAAGCGCACAGACAAGTGGCAGGGGGATGCAGAAGTGCAGCTGCGGCTCAAACTACCTACCATCATGGAGGAGGAGAAGCTGGAGGAGGTCCGAGCAATAATGGGGGAGTGGCTGTGTCCTCTGCCTACCATGCAGGAAGTGGTAGCACCACAGGGCAAGAAGGAGATGCAGCAGGAGCAGATGGTGCTGGAGGTGCTGCTGCAGGAGGAGCAGCAGGAGTGGTGGTGGTGGTGGTAGTTCCTCTGCAATTCCAACCACTTACCATGATGGAGGAGCAGGAGGAGGAGGTGGCAACGTGACAATTGCTGCCAGTGGGAGCGGTGTTACAAACAACACATCCTCAAGCTATCACATGGCTCATGGAGGAGGAGGAGGAGGAACAGTAGCAACAGGTGCAACAGTAGGAGGAACCAGCACGGGGAATGGAGCGTCAACTGGGCAAGTTAATGCCACAACCAGTTACTATTACACGCCCATATTGAACTCTCAGCAGACCCTCCTTAGGCCAATCATGACAGCACAGCCGCCTCTCTACTCGCCCCTCCTTCCACCTCAGCAACACACTTATGCCATGCCCCATGCATCACCCTCAGCTGGTAAGTCCCTTGAAGTGTACTGAAAACAATTGAGGTTATGCATTTGAGCTTGATGGTGATTTATCCTATAAGTTCCTTTTATAGTTAATGTAATTTATTTCCTTCCATTCACCTCATTCTGATTCCAAACCTAGTTTTCAATTTCTTGTTCATTTTTTGAATGCTTGGCTATGTTTCAGGCTCGACATATTTTGCAAACCTGAGTGAGAGCATGCGAGGAGGGCTAAGTGAAATGATCCCAGGCACATCAGACAGCCTCTACAAGGAAGTGGGACATCTGGGAAGACAAGGCCAGGGAACAGGCATCACCCACTCCTCAAAGCCTTGTGATGGCTCCACTGACCCTCGGCAGTATACCATGGAAGTGTGCCAGAGGAGACTACCTCAGGAGGGAGTTTACAATGGTGGGTCCTACCCATCATGTGGTGGGGAAGTGACGAGGCCCAGCCACACTACTCATCATGAGCAGAGGGCAGCCTATGAGGACTATTCTCGGATGGGGGTTTATACAGAGGATGGCAGTGGGAGGGGGTGGGAGGGGATGGGAAATTGTGGCACATCTCGGTCTACTGCTGCTGCCAACCATACTACCCACCCCTACACTTATTCCTATACTGATTGTCGTCTGGATGCAGCCTGGAACAAATGTGTGGCTGGAATGGGCATTGGTGGAGCGATGGCTGGAACCAGTGGAGAGAATTTCCCGTCACAGGAGCACCAGGTGGACTCCCCTCAAGTGAAGAGCACTGCGCGGGGCACCACCAGCCACACCCTGGCCGTTAATGTCAATATGGGGATGCCCTCTGGGGATGCCTCAATGACTCGCTCCCACTACGATTATCAGCCCTTGCCAGGGGCTCAAATTCCTCCCTTTCTCCCTTATCTCACGCCTTTGAACTATCAGCAAGTAACCGAAGTTGTAGACAGACGGGTTGAAACACGTACTGATCATAGAGCAGTAAATCGTTCAGATGTGCAGGTAAATCAATATTTTTTTCTTCTTCTTTTTATCTAATAGTGTCTTTGTACCATGTACAAATCTAGACATAAATGAAGTCACATGTGAGCATATACATCCTAAATATCTTGAGCTACATTTGTGCATGCACACACTCACACTTAACCCTGAGTAGCCCCTACATGACTTCTACCAGTTTTTGCCCTTCCTTGAATTTTTGGATTTTTTTATTTTATTAATATCAACACTGTTTATATTATTGCAGCCATTATGATTTTTATAATGTTATTAACAATACGATTAACAAACAAACAAGAAAAAACGCTGGTGAGATTGGTAGGACTAGTAATTGACTCTTTGATGACTAAGTACTTATGAAGCCATCTATGTGTAAACTAAAATAATAAACTAAAATCACAATGAACATGGTACAGCAAATCTTTGTTATGGTGAGTATGTCCCAAATAAAAATCTTCCATTGTTGATTCTTTTAGAACTGTGCTGGACAAGGAGCTTCAACAAGTTCCCGTCATCTTGAACAGGCAGCAGCCCCTTCAGAGAAGCATGTGGTCCACTCTTTACCACCAGCAGGCAATGTAGCTCCACCGATGTCCCATACTCAGCCCACAGACACCCAGAGGAATGTCAGTGGGCACATCAGTACAACAGCAGGCTCTCACAACACACACCAGGAGTGTCTTGGGCAGAACAAGAACATTGTGGTGGACCAAGTTCAGGTACTTTGAAGACACAGCTCTTTGTTATTAGTCTGTGCACTTTTTACTCTTATTATTTGTTGATAGCCATAATATATGGTTATTCTCTAGTCAAATTACCACAGGTTAAGTACTAAAAAGATTATCCACTTATATTCCTCCAGTCGTGCACTCATATGAATCTCAAGAAGAAGACCTCGGAAGCAGGCACTGACAATCAGCTGTGTGGCTCATGTAGTGGAGGAACTACTATAGCAGAGACCCAGCAGGGAACCATCAGTAATGCGAGCATGATTGGCAGTGGTGTTCTGGTTGTCCCAGCAGAAGGAGTGATACCGTGTCCCATTGAGTCATTGGTTGCTGCTGTAGCCAAGGTGGGTCCTTTAGTAAAGCTTCATGCATCAGAGGTAGTTATAGATTTGTTAGCTTGGCCCCCACATTAGCACTAGTGCCAGCTACTTATGAGCCAGGGCTAAATCTGAGTAGTGGAACCTGGACTTTAGATTCACAGGGTTTCAGGGTACACATACTTCTGATTTTCGCATTAGCTTACTTATGCAGGAATAGAACTGAAATATAATGTACTTTATTATTTCAAATGTAACAGTGAGTAGATATATCAATATGTATATAAATGTTTTTTTCTATAACATATTTCTTTCTGAAAAGCAAAAGGACAGTTATTGTAAACTCATCCACCTCCCAAACAGAATGAACCATCAACTTCCTTCAAAAAGAAACGAGCGGAAGAGGAGGATTCCATGACTAGTGGAGGCGAGGGACTCGTGTGCCTGGTTTGTGACCTTGTCATAGAGGGAACAAGCAGCCACCATGATGGGGGACAGAGAGGGACAGCGTCTTGTGAGGAAACAGTTGCCGCTTGCTCTATTGATTCTCTGGCAACAGTCATGTCCAAAGTAAGTCTTTTCTTTTTTGGATGGATTTGTAGATGCATATTATTTAGAGCATATTGGCAGCAGCATTTGTTTCTTTAACATCATTAGCAGTATTATTAGATTTATCAATAATAATATTTATAAATTTTGTATAATAACCATATTTACTGTAAAATTTCCTTCTGCCTTTATGTAAAATCAGATGAGCGTGGGAGACAAACTTGGCAGCTTGGTGGGCACTGTGCTGCCTCGTCACCTGTTGCACTCCACAGCCATCTGCAGCAAGTGTTTCCATCTCATCAATGAACTGGAAATTTTGGAACACAGATTGTCTTTGTATAGGTAAACTTGGAGGAATCTCTCTCTCTCTCTCTCTCTCTCTCTCTCTCTCTCTCTCTCTCTCTCTCTCTCTCTCTCTCTCTCTCTCTCTCTCTCTCTCTCTCTCTCTCTCTCTCTCTCTCTCTCTCTCTCAGAGATTGTGACACCACTGAAAGATTCTTGAAATTGTTCTGTGATATAAATATGCCTTTTTCAGCATTGCTTCTCTAACCCAGCCTTCCCTGAACTATCCAACAGGAAATATCTCAGCACAAAAGTTGAGGCATCCTGTGAGAAGCATGGTGTCAGGCTTAGCACATACAGGCAGCTACAACAGCAACAACAACAAGAACACCAACAACATCAGCAGCATCACCATCATCATCCATCACCACATCAGCATCAACAACAACAGCATCAACAGCACCAGCACAACACACAACACCACAGCAGCAGCATCAACAACAGCAGCAGCAACAACAGCAGCAGCAACAACACAACAACAACAGCACAACAACAACACAACAACAACAACAACAACAACAACAACAACAACAGCAGCAGCAACAAGCAGCAGCAACAGCAACAAGCAACAGACACAGCACACACAACACCAGCAGACCCACCACCAGCTCCTACAATACCAGACTGTGCAGCTGCACCATCAGCATCCACACCAAGGCACAGCTCCCACAGGACCAGACTGGTCACCAGTTGCAAGGGATGCAGCTCCAACATCAGCAACAGCAACATCACCACATTCCAGTTGTAGCTCTCCACCAGATGCCACAACAGCACCACCACCAAATGCACCAGCATTTGCAACATCAACAACACCTCCTAGCTGAGCAGCACCTTCATCAGCAGCATCAACAACAACAACAACAACAACAACAGCAACACAACAACAACACCATCAACAACAACAACAACAACAACAGCAACAGCAGCAACAGCCACAGCAGAATCACATTGCAATTCATCACCAGCAACAGCAAAAGAATCATGTGAATCCAATCATAAATTCAACAGTGGCTCAGCTGGAGCAACCTCAACAACAGCAGCCTCAACAGCAGCAACCCCAGCAGCAGCAGCAACAGCCTCCATCACAACAAGCTCAACCACAATCACAACAGCCCCTCAGCAAGCCCGCCACCAACGACAACACTTTGGTCTTTGTTGACTGTGATATAGACATTGAAGATTGTGACTGCAACCTCATAAGTGATCCTCCTGCCTCAATCAAAGACACATCTCATGAAGAGGAACTGCAAGAGTGCTCAGATATGGTGGAAGAAGAAGAGCCTAAGATCTCTAGCTCAGAAGTCAGTCAGATTACGTCCCCAGAGTCAGTGGACATAGGCTCCGTTGGCAGTGTTTGCCAACAGAAGGAGGACATAGGAATCCACAGCGAAGATGTTATTGACGAGCCTCCGGACAGCCACAGCCAAGAACAGACGAGTGGTCAAGGATACATTACTGTTGAAACACCGGAAAACAATGAAGCTGAGAGCTCACCAATCGTGTCCTCAACTGTTGTGCGAGATGAACCAAGGAAAGTAGAGGAAGCCACTGAATATCACAAACCTACTCTGTTGGCTAAGAATGTCAAAAGCAAAAAACATGCAAAGTTGCAGATTTGTCGTCAGTGTGACCAGGTGTTTTCAAACCGTCAAGCACTAGTCAGACACATTGAACGAAGGCATAAAGCTTATGCTTTTCATTTTAGCTGTGATACATGTCGTAAAAAATTCAGTTCTGAGAGGGCACTTACCAGACACGTTCAGCTTCACAAGACATACCCATGTAAATTATGTGATAATATATTCTTCAGGAAAGCTAAACTCAAGAAACACCTGGAAGATCATACACAAGACAGCTTGGCTTGTAAAGTGTGCTCAAAAGAGTGTACATCTCTCCAGGCTCTTATATCTCATATGAAAACTCATACACAGAAAAAGAAAGTAAACAAATGTAATGTGTGCTCCAAAATATTTGCAAACAACAGGAACCTGAAAGTGCACATGAGAACTCACACAGGAGAGAAACCATTTGATTGTGAGAACTGTGGACGGAGTTTCAGCCACCGTAGCAACATGCAAACACACCATGATACCTGTACCGGTCAGTTCAGTCATAGATGTCAGATATGTGGAAGAGGTTTTGCTTTGGAGTCTGTTTACCGCAGACACCTGGCTGAACACGAAGGGCATTACGCCCATCATTGCTCTATTTGTGGCAGAGGCTTTAGCAAAGCTTCTGGCCTACAAGCTCACTTAGCCACACACAACAGTCAGAGACCTACTTATTCCTGTCAGGTTTGTGGTCAGACTTTGTCAACACCATCTAGCTATGCTTCACACATGGCCAGCCACACAGGTGAAGGTGGAGCAGTATGCCCTGTTTGTGGCAAAACTCTGGCTAGGCGAGCTGATCTCCAGGACCACCTGCATCGTCACACAGGAACCAAAACACACACCTGCTCCCTCTGCAGTGCAACCTTTTATTATCGCTCTAACCTCAATCATCATGTAAGGACAACCCATAGACTGTTAAGGCCTCATACCTGCACTTTCTGTGACAGATCCTTTGCCTCTAGTTATAATTATAAGTTGCACCTTCGCACACATACAGGTGAAAGGCCCCATCAATGCAAGTCCTGTGGGAAGGCTTTTACTACTAAAGCTAATTATAATAGGCACCTAAAGTGTCACATGACCCAGGCAATGGCTCCTCTTGGTGCTGAGACAGAATGAGTGCCATAGTATTATCTAGCTCCAAAATTTTCTTTGTGAATGTCTTAAAACATATGTATTTGGCACAAAGCTCTGTAAATGCTACATTGTTCTCATATCAAATCACCTTTGGAATATTATCAATTTTCTTACTTTGATAACAGAAATAATCGATGACCAATTTACAAAATTTATTTGTAGTATGTAATTTAACATCATTATTTCATACTATATGCTTAGTTATTTCTTAGTCATATATTAGACATCTGCTGTATACCAGGATACAGTACAGCATTTAGAAATACTGAACTCTTGTTTTATATCTATAAAAATTGTACATCTGTGATACTAGTGGTAGGTAAACCTCTGTTTTGATGTTATTTCAGTTTGCTGTTATTTTTATTCCTGTACATGAAGGTTCTGAAATGTCATGGAATATGTTGGGTAATTGGATTTCAAATATTTATACATTGGTTACATTTGTCTTCCAGGAATTACTAGTCATGACTGAATAAAATATGGAAATATTGTTTATAATTTGTTGCCCCTTATATAACAGGAAAAATTATTCTTTTGTGATTGGAAATACACATTTAGAGACACCATCCAGGTGCAGAGAATGTGATTATATTTTTAGTTACCAATAAAAAAAGGCCAATGGTATAATACCCTTTGTGTCACTAAATTAACCTTATTTACTTATGTATAATAATAGTTGCAAACACTTCATTGGTTTACAGTAAAGCTATTAACACTCGCTAAATCTCATTATTTTGTATTGACGACTAGACAGCAAACCATAGCATATTTGTAATTTAGATAGATAAAAATAAAAAAGTAAAAAGAACTTCAGCAAAAAGCAATCAATATCATTATCATTAAATTATTATAGTTTTGAAAACATGATGTATCAGCAAGCAGCATAATCAGATGTATTGTTAGGTGCAGCTACTACAGGACTACATATCCTGTGTTATCTGGGAAATTTTGTTCAGTTATGCAAATCACCGCATCTTACACTGGTAAGAGGTGAAGCAAAAAAAAAAATTAGAAATGAGGCAATTTATTATCACTTGTTTATTCAAAATAGTGATTGGAAGTAACATTGTCATCATTGTTGCCATATATATTATCATTACTATTGTAATTATAAGAATTAATACTATTATCATAAATATTGTTATTAACACCATTATAATCATGATTATTATCATCATCATTGCTGATCAATATTATTATTATCATTATTATCGTCATTGTTATTATTATCTTTATTATTATTATGATTATGATTATTGTAATTGTTACTTTTATTACTATTACTATCACCATTATTATTATCATTGCTATTATTATCATTATTATTATTGGTATTACTATCATTATTATTATTGGTATTACTATCATTATTATTTTGATTATTGTTACAATCATTAGTAATATCATTATTACTATTATTATTGTTATATTCATAATTATCATCTTTATTATGATTATAATAATAATAATAATAATAATGATAATTATTATTATTATTATTATTAATTATATTATTATTATTATTATTATCATTATCATTATTTTTTATATGATCATTATTATTATTCTCATTGTCATTAACAATATCATTATCATAGTTGTTATCATTATCATCATGTTTATTTTTATTATCATTATTAGTATCATTAACAATTATTATTATTGTTACTGCCATTATCATATTATTATCATTATTAGTATTGCTATTGTCATTATTATTATCATCATCACATCATCAACTTAGTGTTTTTGAAGAGGGTGGAACATTATATTGCATTAGAATTATATTGCATACTTTCCAAAGTCACAGGTAATTATACTACATGGAAGGTTACTACATGGTCCCTCTTTTATCATGGGTTCCCCTTTGCAGTGTACAAGGAAAAGCCTCACCCCCCCACCCCGCTCCCTCAGTCCATTTTATGTACATAAATTTATGTGCGTGCTATTTGGTTATATTGACATAGCGATGATGATCAAATACAACCCTGTGTGGTGTGTGTGTGTGTGTGTGTGTGTTGTTGTGTGTGTGTGTGTGTGTGTGTGTGTGTGTGTGTGTGTGTGTGTGTGTGTGTGTGTGTGTTTGTCTTACGCCACTCCAGTTTGGAATGAGATGGATGGTGATGATGATAATGACGATACTTACTCAAAAAAAAAAAAAAAAAAAATAAAAAAAAAAAATAAAATTATATATATATATATTATATATATATATGATATATTATATATATATATATATATATATATACATATATATATATATATATATACATATATATTATATATTGTTTGTATGCGCATGTCTTTCTTTCTTTCTTTCTATTTTTTTTTATTTATCTAGTAATGCTCAAAGACCTCAGACTCAGTGCCACTTAATGGCTTAAGCAATATTTACTTTAGATGAAATAATGATGATAATAAGGGCAATGCTACTACTACTACTATCACCAATACCATGTATATAATAATTTGATAATAATATAATAATAATAATATATAATAATAATAATAATAATAATAATAATAATAATAATAATAATAATAATGATAATAATAATAATAATAATAAGAGCAATAATGGTAATAGACGAGTAAAAAAAATTACAGTTTCAAATTGTCACGAAAAAGGGAATTGTCGCGTACCCGTTGACAGTGACTTAGTACTGTAAACGTTGTGACTTTTTTTTTCTTTTCATGATGATCAACACTTTACCGAAAACTTTCCAGCCACTCGAAATATTTCTAATTGTTTCTTGATCTTGTTCTGTTATCTAATCTTATTTTTTCTATTCATCGGAAGATAATGATCAGCTTTACATGTAACATTCAATCTTCTAGATATCATATTCCGTTTTACGAAACATCAACAAAGAGAATTTTTCTTGTATCTTTTTCATTTTCTTGATTTATAGAAAATGGACCTGTCTATTCCTGTATTTCTGTCCTGCCTTTAGTTTAATATACAACCATGATTATTCTGTCAGCTGTGATTAATAGATATCACAGATGAAAAAGTTATAAAAAGTTAATTCTCTTTTCGTACTCCATAGATATCAAAGATGAAAAATGTTAATTCTCTTTTCGTACTCCTTCGCTGATTAATTTTATCCGTATCAGTATGCGACCTGATAACACCTGTACTGTCTTTTTTTTCAGTAGCTGTATATTAATTTTCCAGTAGCTGTATATTAAGATATAAAACGTTATAACCTTATTGTCATATTTTCTGGTCTTCGTCGAAGCAAAAGGCCTTGATTCCAGACGGTGGAGTTTGGTTCCCGCGCAAAAATTATTTGGTCAAATTCTGTCCGCGCAAATGTAGTTCTCGGGTGTTTTTTTTTTAATCATCTTCGCGCGCATAAAATTCTTTTGGCCTTTCCGCGCACTTGTTTCGTCATCCGTCCGCAATCCGTCGCGCAAATGTAGACAAAATGATGTTTTCCGCGCATGAAAAAAATGTGATATTCCCCGCGCAAGAAAAAGTACTGTACGGTCTGGGGCCATATTACATTTCCTATGGATTAGGTAATAGTATAGGAGTTATCTATAGCAGACAGTCTCTCTCTAAAACCTACCTGTTATCTTTGTTGGTTCTCATTCAATACCTTAGGAAGTCATATAATAATTTACAAATAATTTACAAATATTGAGCGACAGGTGATAAATGTTCATACACACAACACACACACACACACACACACATATATACATATATATATATAATATATATATTAATATATATATATATTTATTATATATATATATGTATGTGTGTGTGTGTGTGTGTGTGTGTGTGTGTGTGTGTTGTGTGTGTGTCTGTGTGTGTATGTATGAGAGCTTCTTTTACATCACACCATCAGCAGACAGTTCGTCCTCCACCAGTCAGCAGGCAAGCAGAGAAGCCCGATTTCGTCACAAAGTCCATTTTGTAGATTTGGAAACCTGTTCCTGTGACTTCACCCTTTGGTCGCCCTTTGTTCTGGTCATTTTTTATCGCTTTAATCTGCATGTTCGATGGGGTTTTGTATCTGTTCAAGGTCAGATGCTTCGGCCTACGGAATTGGGGCACTCGACTTATCTGCAGAATATGCCCTTATCTACCACGCACACACGTGCACACCCATACACACACACACACACACACACACACACACACACACACACACATGTATGTATGTATGTATTTATGTATATACATATATACATACATATTTATATATATATATATATATAAATATATATATATATATATATATATATATAATATATATATATGTGTGTGTGTGTGTGTGTGTGTGTGTGTGTGTGTGTGTGTGTGTGTGTGTGTGTGTGTGTGTTTGTGTGTATACATATAGATAAATAGCTGAATAGACAGACAGAAAAAACAGACAAACAGGCAGACAGATACATACAATCATCCAGACAGACATAAACCAACAGCGATGGATTCAACACCAAGTCACACCAAAGAAATTCCGTTTCTGATGAGCAGAGATACCAATCCAGGGGCTTACAGGAGCTTATCAATACCAGGTTCGAAGTCCCTCTCATGACGGTCGGGAAGGAGGTCACTATTACACTCTGTTTGTTTGTTTGTTTGTTTAATGATATGGTGATATGGTGTTTGAGGTATTTTTCACTATTACACTCTGTTTGTTTGTTTGTTTGTTTGTTTAATGATATGGTGATATGGTGTTTGAGGTATTTTTCACTATTACACTCTGTTTGTTTGTTGTTTGTTTGTTTGTTTGTTTGTTTTAATGATATGGTGTTTGAGGTATTTTTCACTATTACACTCTGTTTGTTTGTTTGTTTGTTTGTTTGTTTGTTTAATGATATGGTGTTTGAGGTATTTTTCACTATTACACTCTGTTTGTTTGTTTGTTTGTTTGTTTAATGATATGATATGGTGTTTGAGGTATTTTTCACTATTACACTCTTGTTTGTTTGTTTGTTTGTTTAATGATATGTTTGAGGTATTTTTCACTTACACTGTTTGTTTGTTTGTTTGTTTAATGATATGGTGTTTGAGGTATTTTTCACTATTACACTCTGTTTGTTTTGTTTGTTTGTTTTAATGATATGGTGTTTGAGGTATTTTTCACTATTACACTCTGTTTGTTTGTTTGTTTTGTTATGATATGGTGTTTGAGGTATTTTTCACTATTACATTCTGTTTGTTTGTTTGTTTGTTTGTTTTTTAATGATATGGTGTTTGAGGTATTTTTCACTATTACACTCTGTTTGTTTGTTTGTTTGTTTAATGATATGGTGTTTGAGGTATTTTTCACTATTACACTCTGTTTGTTTGTTTGTTTAATGATATGGTGTTTGAGGTATTTTTCACTATTACACTCTGTTTGTTTGTTTGTTTGTTTGTTTGTTTGTTTAATGATATGGTGTTTGAGGTATTTTTCACTATTACACTCTGTTTGTTTGTTTGTTTGTTTAATGATATGGTGTTTGAGGTATTTTTCACTATTACACTCTGTTTGTTTGTTTGTTTGTTTGTTTAATGATATGGTGTTTGAGGTATTTTTCACTATTACACTCTGTTTGTTTGTTTGTTTGTTAATTGATATGGTGTTTGAGGTATTTTTCACTATTTACACTCTGTTTGTTTGTTTTGTTTGTTTAATGATATGGTGTTTGAGGTATTTTTCACTATTACACTCTGTTTTGTTTGTTTGTTGTTTAATGATATGGTGTTTGAGGTATTTTTCACTATTACACTCTGTTTGTTTGTTTGTTTGTTTGTTAATGATATGGTGTTTGAGGTATTTTTCACTATTACACTCTGTTTGTTTGTTTGCTGTTTGAGGTATTTTCACTATTACACTCTTGTTTGTTTGTTTTTGTTTGTTTAATGATATGGTGTTTGAGGTATTTTTCACTATTACACTCTGTTTGTTTGTTTGTTTGTTTGTTTAATGATATGGTGTTTGAGGTATTTTTCACTATTACACTCTGTTTGTTTGTTTGTTTGTTTAATGATATGGTGTTTGAGGTATTTTCACTATTACACTCTGTTGTTTGTTTGTTTGTTGTTTGTTTAATGATATGGTGTTTGAGGTATTTTTCACTATTACACTCTGTTTGTTTGTTTGTTTGTTTAATGATATGGTGTTTGAGGTATTTTTCACTATTACACTCTCTGTTTGTTTGTTTGTTTGTTTAATGATATGGTGTTTGAGGTATTTTTCACTATTACACTTCTGTTTGTTTGTTTGTTTGTTTAATGATATGGTGTTTGAGGTATTTTTCACTATTACACTCTGTTTGTTTGTTTGTTTGTTTGTTTAATGATATGGTGTTTGAGGTATTTTTCACTATTACACTCT
>NW_020869500.1:463691-475496 GCF_003789085.1 Penaeus vannamei
CCTCCTCTCCTCTCCTCTCAACCTTTCTCCCACTCCTCTCCTCTCCTCCCTCCCTCATCTCCCTCTCCTCTCCCCACTCCCTTTCTCCCTCCTCCTCCCCTCTCTCCCTTTCTCCCCCTTCTCCTCCCCTCCCTCCCTCCCCTTCTCCCTCCTCTCCTCCCTCTCCTCCTCCCTTCTCCCCCTCTCTCCCTCCTCTCCTCCCCTCTCTCCCCTCCTCCCTCCCTTCTCCCCTCCTCTCCTCTCCTCCCTCCTTTCCCCTCCTCCTCTCCTCTCCTCCCTCCCCTTCTCCCTCCTCTCCTCTCCTCCTCCCCTTGTCCCCCTCCTCTCCTCTCCTCTCCTCCCTTTCTCTCTCCACTCCTCTCCCCTCCTCCCCCTCCTCTCCTCTCCTCCCTCCCTTCTCCCCCTCCTTCTTCCTCTCCTCCCTCCCCTTCTCTCCCTCCTCTCCTCTCTCCTCCCTCTCCTCTCTCCTCTCTCTCCCTCCTTCTCTCCTCCTCCTCTCCTCTCCTCCCTCCCCTTCTCCCTCCTCTCTCCTCTCCCTCCCCTTTCTCCCCTCCTCTCTCCTCCCTCCCTCCCTTCTCCCCTCCTCTCCTCTCTCCTTCTCCCCCCCTCTCCTCCTTCTCCCCCTCCCCTCCTCCTCTCCTCCTCCCCTTCTCCCCTCCTCTCCTCTCCTCTCTCTTTCCTCTCCTCCCTCCCCTTCTCTCCCTCCTCTCCTCCCCTCCCTCCCTTCTCCCCTCCTCTCCTCCCCTCTCCCCTCCCCACCCCTTCGCAAATAATAACTTAGCGACAACTTTTCGAGGTCAGAGTTCAACAGCATTACCCTCCGCAGTTGGACATGTGCGACACCTGCCTGGGGTGGCGTGCAGGTGTTTCAGGTGGGGGGGATGGTAGGTGGGGAGAGGGAGAGAAGAGAGGGGGAGGGGAGAAGGAGGAGGGGGAGGGGATGAGTCATGTTGGTGACGTGGTATTGAATCGTAATTTTGTTATTTTTTTGTTGTTGTTGTTATTATTATTATTATTATTATTATTATTATTATTATTATTATTATTATTATTATTATTATTAATTATTATATTATTATTATTATTATTATTATTATTATTATTATTATTATTTATTATTATTATTATTATTATTAATTACTACTACTACTATTATTATTATTTCAATACTTTTATTTTTTAATTTTTTGGTGGAGTCGAATATCATTGTTTTTTTTATTTTATTTTTTTTATCATATCTTGAAATCGTGGCCATTATTGATTATTAAGATTTAGAAAAATACTCGTATTTTTTTTTTTTTTTTTTTTTTTTTCTATTTTCGCTGCATCCTTTCCAGTGTGATTTATCGCCCCTATTCTTCTCACTCCTTTCTGTCGCATTCATCAATTCTCCTTTTTCCTCCATTGCTATTCCAAGTTCACCCATTTTCTCCACTATCCCTCTTTCGCAAATACGTATCCTCTATCTTCTCCAACCTATCTTTTATCCATTTTTCCCTTCCCTCTTTCACAAAATCATCTCTATTTTCTCTAATCTGTCTTTTTATCCATTTATCCTCCTCTCTTCCATCCACTAATCCTTGTCACGGTCTATTTTCTCTCCCTACGCTCCTCCCCTTTTCCCCCCCCTTCCCCTCCCCCACCTGATATCCTCTCCTCCCTCCCCTGACACCTCTCTCCCCCACCTGACACCCCTCACCTGACACCTCTCCCCTCCCCTCCCCACCTGACCCCTCTCCCCTCCCCCACCTGACACCCTCTCCCCCCCTCCCCCACCTGACACCCTCTCCCCCCCTCCCCACCTGACACCTCTCCCCCTCCCCCACCTGACACCCTCTCCCTCCCCCGTCCCCCACCTGACACCCTCTCCTTCCTCCCCACCTGACCCCCCTCCCCCCGTCCCCACCTGCCGCGTCCCCAACAAACCTCTCTCGGGGGAAAAACACCTGTTGAGTTAGACAGGTGTTTAGGGTGAGTGGCAGGGGGAGGGCAGGGGGAGGGGCAAGGTAGGGGGGATTAATTGAGAAAGGGGAGGGAAGGAGGTCTTGGGGGAGTGGGGGGGGGGAGGGGGGGGGGTTCACCTGACAACTCACCTCAGTTAAATGAAATTTGCTTTTTTTTTCCTTAATTGTTTTTATAAATTAGTATATTATTAAGAGAATTTTCTTATTCTACAAATTCAAAATTTTATAAGGTTTATTACTATTATTTCTTAGAATATTGTAAATTTTATATTGTAATGGACTGATGACTTCAGTGCACCATTGTCCAAATATTTATTTCCTTCATCATTATTGTTATTATTATTATTATTATTACTATTGTTATTATTATTATCACTTTTATTATTGCTATTGTTATTGTTGTTATCATTATCATTATTATTATTATTATCATTATTATTATTATTATTATTATTATTATTATTATTATTATTATTATTATTATTATTATTATTATTATTATTATTATTATTATTATTATTATTATTATTATTATCATTATTATTATTATTATTATCATATATTATTATCATTATATTATTATTATTATATTATCATTATCATTGTTATTATATCATTATTATTATCATTATCATTATTTTTTATCATCATCATTATCATCATTATTATTACTGCTACTATCTTTACTATTATTATTATTATTATTATCATTATTATTCATTCGTTTTTTTTCTTCTCTTCGACACAGGAACCATAGACGATCATCCAGGTCGGAGCAGCTCGAAGGAAGAAGAAGAAGAAGAAGAAGAAGAAGAAGGAGAAGAAGAAGAAGAAGAAGAAGAAGAAGAAGAAGAAGAAGAAGAAGAAGAAGAAGAAGGAGAAGAAGAAGAAGAAGAAAAGAAGGAAAAGAAGGGAAAAAAGGAAGGAGGAGAAGAAAAAGAAAAAGGAAATATATGATGAGAATGAAGATGAAGATGAAGATGATGATGAAGAAAAAGAAAAAGAAGATGAAGATGAAGAAGAAAAGAAGAAAAAAGATGATGATGATGGAATGTTTTAGAAAAAGAAAAAGATGATGAAGAAGATGATGATGATGATGATGGAATGTTTTAGAAAAAGAGAAAAAAGGAAGAAAATAGCAATGGAAGGAAGGAGGAAAGAAAGGAAGAACAAGAAAATGAGATAAGAAAGAAAGAAACAAACAAAAAAGTTAAAACAAGAAAGAGGGACTAAGGAGAGGCAGAAAAGGAAGAAGAAAGAAGAGAACAGAATGGATCTCAAATAGAAACGAAGAGAATCAGAAATAAAAAAAAAAGAAAACGAAAAAAAACAAGAATAAAACAAGAAAAAAAACACGAAACAAAAAGCATTGTTACGGAAAAAGATAAAGAGATAAGGAAGTGATGATAAACAAGACAGAAAAAAACGAAAATAAAAACAAAATTACCCAAGAGCTGGACTCGAAGGAAAAATATGATGATGAAAGTGATGATACTGCGAATAGATGGTGAGGAATGACAAGAAATGGTGTTGATGAAAGCACAAATGCTGGTGATGGTGTTGAAGACGTGAAAAGAGTATGATAGTGATGAAAGCCCAAAGCCAGTGTGATGAGGATGATGGTGATGATGATGATGGTGATGAGGTTGAAAGCCCAAAGCCATTGTGATGAGGATGATGGTGATGAAAGCCCAAAGCCATGATGGTGGTGATGGTGATGAAAGCCCAAAGCCATGTGATGGTGATGATGGTGATGAGGTTGAAAGCCCAAAGCCATGATGGTGGTGATGATGATGGTGATGAAAGCCCAAAGCCATGATGGTGGTGATGATGATGGTGATGAAAGCCCAAAGCCATGGTGATGATAGTGATACATGAAAGCAAAGTGATGAAGATGGTGATGATAGTGATGATGGTGAAGGTGTATAATGATAAAATGGCCGATAGTAGTGACAGAAGGTATTAAAACAAGAGAAGTTCGTTACGAAAAAATGAAATAGGGAGATAAAGAGAAAGAGAAAAAGAGAATATCTTAGAAGGAAAATAGAATTGGTTTCTCCTCCTACCACCTACTTTTATTTTGTAAATGCATTTTTTTTCGAAATTATTATATTTAATTACTTTTTTTGGTGAAAGAGATATCAAATAATTTGGATTGAAGAGTATTTTCCATATTTTCTATAAATATTAAGAAAACAACAACAGTAAACAGCAAAAAAATATTAATAAAAAAAAGATTCTCAGGCACTGTGATAAAAATAAGAATAAAAAAATAAATAAGATTATATAAAATCAGATGAAATTAAATGAGAAAGATTAAAAATATTTCTCAAATATGTTGGAAAATGAGCGATTTTGGGCAGAATTTAATCTGTGATAAATAGATTATTTATAAAACGATTTATTTTCTTTTTTATTAATTATTACAATTTTTTGACTGGTTGCCTTTGATAAATGGATTTAAGAAAGATTTGAATTGGCGAAGCAAATACTTATTTTTGCTTCATTTTTGGTATATATATATATATATATATATATATATATATATATATATATATATATATATATATATATAATTAAGCTTTTGGGCAGTTTTAATGCCTAGATGAGTGCCTAGATAAAGCTGTGAAAGGAATTTGTGTGAAATAGTTTAGCGTGAAAAGTTTATTAGCGACAGAAAAAAAAGGATTTTTAACCTTACCGTTTCAGTAGCAAATCACGGATTTTCTCTCTATTATGATATTTGGTGATGAGTGTTTGTGTAATTATCTAGTGCAATAATTTATATGTTCCTTTTTTTTTTTTTTTTTTTTTTTTTTTTTTTTTTTTTACACGAGTCCCACCGCCACGTGTGCGTATGTGCGCATTTGTGTATGATTTTGGTACCAACATGAGGCTATATCTTTTTTTCTTTTATTTTATTTATTTTCGTTTTTCTTTTTTTAGTTGCTCGTTTTGATTATACTGTTTATTTAGGCATTTTCGTTCGGATTTGCCATGTGTTCGGCTGGTCGCTTGCTGTTTTGGTGAGACGAAGCCGGGGCCAAGTTATGTGTTCTTGTTTACTCCATTTTGATTTTGTCTTCAATTTTCTTCCTATTTAGTGTGATTTGATCAGATGGAATGGATAATTCTGTCTGTATATGGTTTCTCGTATTTTCACGATAATTAATAGTCAAACATATACAGGTTTATTAAGTCTAGGTGGCACAATAATAGTTAATATTAAAAGAAAATATGGACTTTGATCACTTACTGACCATTGGGATACGGGAATATATATATATATATTTTTGTTGCAGTTTTCTTTTGTTTGTTCTTTTTTAATTTGTATGTCATTTCATTTAATATGTTCCAAATTCCTTTTATGGGAATCATTTTACCAGCAGAGAGTTACTTAGAGAGAAATGTTATCCTTTTCTACTGTAAATTTTAACCAAGGGACGGCAGTGAAGCATAGTAGAATATAGGCCTGTATCCCTTACATTATCTCTTCAAGTATCTCTCAATTTCTAATCTCTCTTTGTTTTAGTTCTCTTTTTTTCTGTTATTCATAGGCCTGTATCCCTTACATTATCTCTTCAAGTATCTCTCAATTTCTAATCTCTCTTTGTTTTAGTTCTCTTATTTTCTGTTATTCCTTCTTTCTCCTCACCCTCTTCCTTCCTTTCCGTCTCCAATAATGCCATAAAGAGCTTAATTTCTCCTAAAATTGTTTACATGCATCCACAGGCAGCTGGTCACGTGTAAACAACTTTTCATTTTAGTTTTATATCTTATGTAAGCGTCTATTTCTTTATTTTCTTTATTTACCGTATTTTGTTGTTGTTATGATTAGTGTCAATATCTCTATTATTATTATCTTTATCATCATTGTCATTACTATTATTATTGTTTGTTGTTATATCCTTTTTTATTTAACCTTTTTCGGTTTTCATATTTATTTTGTTTTCCCATCCTACATGATTTTAATTTCGCTTTAATTTTTATTATTATTTTTTTTATTAATGGAACTTCAGTGATATTAGAAGTAAGAAATTAATTAGAAAAAAAAAATAGTATTTCTAATATTCCTCTTTATTCTCTTATTTCCGCTTATTCCTCTCCTCCAGCTTGTCTCCTTCGTTTGTTTCTTCCTCCAAATTTATCATTATTTATTATTGTCTTTTTTTTTATTTTCCCTTCTTTCTTTCGCTGATTTTAAAAAAGTGCTCAATTGATGCTAGAATGGATGATATTTTTAAAAATGGCGATGTGGGTTATTAAATTATTATTATTATTATTATTATTATTATTATTATTATTATTATTATTATTATTATTATTATTATTGTTATTATTATTATTGTCATTATTATTATTATGATTTATTATTATCATTATTATTATTATCTTTACTACTACTACTACTACTATTACTACTATTATCGTCATTATTACGATGGTTATTATTATTATTATCATTATTGTAATTGTTATCAGTAATATTACTATCGATGTTCATTTTGAGGTCATTGCTGTTATTTCTACTGTTTTCTTTTTTGAGAAAACGTTTTTCCTGATTAAACGCACTGTTTCTTTAAGAATTATGAGACAATTATTTTTTTCTAGATAAACATTAATAAAATTAATAATGTTTTTTCGTTATAATTGGCTATACTGCGTCCAGTTTTTAGGGAAAAAAATAATAACAAGCACCTCACCCCTGTCTGGTGTTCGGATCCATTAATTCTCTTTTTGGTCTAATCAGCTGATTGCACCTACGTTTAGATATATTCTTTATTTCAGTATTTATATATATATATAACATGGTGTGTTTTACTATGGAAATTTGCTGCCTTCTATAGCTCTGCAGTATGATATATATATGTTTTTATTTTTTATTTTTCTTAAAATGACAGAGTAACGGACGCCACCAGAGGCTTGATGAGATGCCAACGTTTCCTTTTCCTGAGATGAGACGCAATGTAGTGTCCTTGCTCTCCAAGCGCTAAAGATAACGATAACAGCATATATTATTATCTATTATAGTGAATTTAAATGTGTTTTAGCATTTTTTAATCACACTACCTATCTCGTATTTCGCGCCAACAGCACTATGAAAGAAGTGCGTAATACGAGACGGGAAACTGATCCTTATGTACCCTGGACATAGCGGCCATTTTAGCGCTCCACCAGCTGGACTGCCTTGGCAAGATGGCGGCTTTATTAAATATAGGTTGTGTTTGAATCTATATATATATATATGTTTGTATTATATAATTTTCTAATGACTACAGTTATGTCCGTGTTATAAAAAAAATGTAAGGGGTAAAAGAGATTTTTTTTTTCTTCTTCGACTGTATTTCGTGTTAGTGAAGATGGTAAATATGTTATTATGAATTAGTGACTTTTTTCCTTTGATGTTTCAAGAGAATATACTTATTTTCCAATCGATATCTTATGACTTTGCGAAAAATAACTAATAAACAACGTGCCTGTGAATTGAGTTGTTTTTGTTGTGTTATGCCTTTACATTCTTAATTTAAGATTGGAATGGAACGGGAAGTAGAGAAAAAGAGAGAGAGAGAGGGAAAAAGAGGGGAGAGAGAAAGAGGGAGAGAGAGAGAGAGAGAGAGAGAGAAGAGAGAGAGGAGAGAGAGAGAGAGAGAGAGAGAGAGAGAGAGAGAGAGAGAGAGAGAGAGAGAGAGAGAGAGAGAGAGAGAGAGAGAGAGAGAGAGAGAGAGAGAGAGAGAGAGAGAGAGAAGAGAGAGAGAGAGAGAGAGAGAGAGAGAGAGAGAGAGAGAGAGAGAGAGAGAGAGAGAGAGAGAGAGGAGAGAGAGAGAGAGAGAGAGAGAGAGAGAGAGAGAGAGAGAGAGAGAGAGCAAGAGAAAGAAAAGTAAAGAGAAGAGAGATAAGGAGAGCAAGAGAAAGAAAGAAAGTAAAAGAGAGAGAGAGAGAGAAAGCAAGAGAAAGAAAAGAAGTAAGATAGAGAAAGAGAGATACAAACATAACAACAAAACACTAAATCCATCAATATACCACCAAATAAAGAACGAAAACTAACAAATAATAAAAAAAGAAAGAGAAAAAAGCAGAAAATCAAAGAGTATTACAAAAGAGCAGAATAGCAAAGAAACCAACATAAATAAATAAATAAATAAATAAAATAAGATCGAGGCAGATATGAAGACAAGTGACTAAACCTTTCAAGAAAACAAACAAACAAAGCTTCTTATTAGCCAAAGAAAGGAGAATGGATATGTAAAATAGCATTAGCACTGAATACATCATTTATAATGGTAGCGAAGGTACCACCAAAGCCAAAGTTGAATAAGAAGTGGAGAAACAGTTAATGGAGTACGTTTATAGAGATAGACAGAGAGCGAGGGAGGGAGGGAGGGACAGAGAGAGAGAGAGAGAGAGAGAGCAGAGAGAAAGAGAAGAGAATAGGAGAGAGAGAGAGAGAGAGAGAGAGAGAGAGAGAGAGAGAGAGAGAGAGAGAGAGAGAGAGAGAGAGAGAGAGAGAGAGAGAGAGAGCGAGAGAGAGAGAGAGAGAAGAGAAGAGAAGGGAGAGAGAGAGAGAGAGAGAGAGAGAGAGAGAGAGAGAGAGAGAGAGAGAGAAGAGAGAGAGAGAGAGGAGAGAGAGAGAGAGAGAGAGAGAGAGAGAGAGAGAGAGAGAGAGAGAGAGAAGAGAGAGAGAGAGAGAGAGAGAGAGAGAGAGAGAGAGCAAGAGAGAAGAGAGAAGAGAGAGAGAAGAGAGAGAGAAGAGAGAGAGAGAGAGAGAGAGAGAGAGAGAGAGAGACAGAGAGAGAGAGAGAGAGAGAGAGAGAGGAGAGACCAGAGACAGGAGGAGAGAGAGAGAGAAGCCAGAGAGAGAGAGAGAGAGAGAGATGCTTGGGGATGAGAAGTCAGTTCGTTTGTCTGTACCCTCAGGGTATGTGGTCTATCTTAGTAAATGCTTTGTGTACTCATGTACACGTACAATCAATGTGCACACATGTACGTCTATGTGTTTTTTAACCGTGATACCCAATTTCACAAAAACTGAAGAAACTTTGGGGATTATTTCACCTGAAGTTAGGATAAAGAATAACAACAAAAAACACAAGAACAGCAAATAACAACAAATAACACCACAAGACAGCAATAAAACAAATAACAAACAAAATAACAACAAATAACAAAACAAAAAACAACAAATTACAAACAAAAAAACAACAATAACAACAAATAACACAAATAACAACAAATAACAACAATAACAACAAATAACAACAAATAACAACAACAACAACAAATAACAACAAAATAAAACAAATAAACAACAAAGAACAAACAAATAACCACACAATAACCACAAATAACAACAAATAACAACAATTAAACAACAAAATAACAACAAACAACAACAATAACAACAATAACAAATAACAACATAACACCAAACAACACCAAACAACAACAACAAATAACAACAAAATAACAATAACAACAAATAACAAAATAACAACAAAACAACAACAATTACACAAATAACAAACAAATAACAACAAAAGAACAACAAATAACCACAATAACACAATAACAACAAATCAACAAACAAATAACAACAAACAACAACAAATAACAACAAATAACAATAACAACAAATAACCACCAAACAACAACAAACAACTCTCAAACAAATCATAAAGACAAAAATAACAAACAACATACAACACATATAAACAACAATTTACAACAAATAACCCTCAAACAAAATAACAACAACAAAATAATACCAACACCATAAAATACCAACAAAAATACAACAAATTAACGCCAGTTAAACAGACAGCACTGTCCATCCCTTACTGCCCTCGGCCCAAGGGGAAAATACCTCTTTGAAGTGAGGAAGATAACATCGTTGTGTTTCTCCTCATTTCTGGAAGGGGACCGACCGCTGTTCTTCCCAAGGTTCTTCCCTGGCTTGGCTTGGTGAGTGAATCTTGTGTTTTCACTTTTACTTGTCATATATATATATATAATATATATATATATATATGTGAAGGTATATCCTATATATATTATATAATATATATATATACTATATATACACTTATATATACATATATACACAATGTATATGTTACACACACAATCACTTATATATATATGTGTGTTAGTGTTTGTGTGTGTGTGTGTGTGTGTGTTTGACATTTCACCATAACGTAAAACACGTAAAAACGATAATCGCTTAAGACACGAATGGCTACATCAAGTATGGAACAATTACCGAACGATGAACAATGCTGAACAATGAGGGAGTGGGCGACCCGAGGGCAGCGGACGAATGGTACATCAAGTATGGAGAGAGAGGGAGAGAGGGAGGGAGGGAGAGAGAGAGAGAGAGAGAGAGAGAGAGAGAGAGAGAGAGAGAGAGAGAAGAGAGAGAGAGAGAGAGAGAGAGAGAGAGAGAGAGAGAGAGAGAGAGAGAGAGAGGAGAAAGGGGGGGGGGGCGGGCGGGCAAAGACATACAGACGAATGAAAAAAGAACGTAGAGATGATAGAGAGAGAGACATAAAACAAGCTAAAATGAATAATAGATACTGAGACACACACATACACGAAGAAAAGAAGAAAAAAACAGCGATGTAAACAGACAGGAAAAAAAATGTGAAATAAAATGCAAAAAAAAAGGAAATGAGGTAGGATTACATTACCGGAAGTGTAACAGCAAATCGTTGCCCAGGACACACGCTTGCTTGTACGTGATGGTGTGAGCATGTCCCTGGTCGTGGTACATACGAAGGTCCTCCCAGTATTCTAACACCTGCGGCCAGATATTCAGCTTATTTTGGCTACTTATTGAGTGTAAATGATCGTGTTTATGCAGATGCAGATACATACACGGATACACAGACAAACAACCACACACACATTCACGAAAGCACACACGCATACACAAAGATACACATACACAAACAGAAACACAAGCATAGACAGACACACACATACCATAGACAATATGTACAAACACACAAGCATAGACAGACACATATGTACAAACAAACACAAGCATACACAGACACATACACAAACACACGCACACGAGTATACACAGGCACACACACACACACACACACAAGCATACACAGAGACACATATACAAACACACACGTACTCACGAAAGCACACACACACACAAGTATATCATTCACATACAATATGGACACAAAACAAACACATACACATATAGCATTAAATAAAAAAAAAGAAAAATCAACAACAGAAGAAATAACAATAGCTGCAAATCCGACGAAACACAGGCAACAATAATATCAATAACGTTGAAAACAGGGGTGGAGAGAGAGAGAGAGAGAGAGAGAGAGAGAGAGAGAGAGAGAGAGAGAGAGAGAGAGAGAGAGAGAGAGAGAGAGAGAGAGAGAAGAGAGAGAGAGAGAGAGAGAGAGGAAAAGAAGAGAGGAGAGTGAGCGAGAGAGAGAGAGTGAAAGAGAGAAAGAGAGACCGAGAGAGGAGGAGAGGAGAGAGGGGTGGGAGAGAAGAGGACGAGAGAGAACAGAGAGAAAGAGAAAGAGAGAGAGAGTGAGAGATATATAGATAGATAGATAGATAGAGAGAGAGAGAGAGAGAGAGAGAGGAGAGAGAGAGAGAGAGAGAGAGAGAGAGAGAGAGAGAGTGAGAGATATATAGATAGAGAGAGGGAGAGAGCATGAGCATATCCACACCCGACATGTGCATCTGCCTATAAGGGAAGGTACAAAAACAGTTCGAAAACGCTGTACTAACTAACTGCCTTTGCGAAACGATGACTATATTGAACATAACACACACGCACACACACACACACACAACACAC
>NW_020869500.1:487740-497740 GCF_003789085.1 Penaeus vannamei
TCTGCCTTCATGTAATTGAATAAACTGGTCAGTCTCAATGTGCATAACTCTAATTTAATTAGATTTGTGAATCCCAGCTTCGCCCTGGCCTTTTCTCGTGTGTGGCCCGACATGCATGCTCTGCAGCCGCTCACCTGGTCGTAGTTTCCGCCTCCGTCCTTGAACACCAGAGGGCCGCCGGAGTCTCCCTGGCACGAGTCCTTGCCTGTGCTTCCGGCGCACAACATGGTGTCCTTAATGGCGCTTCCGTAATTGCCGGACTGACATGCGGTGTTGGACAGCACCTGCAGTCAGATGACAAGGTTTGCAAAGCGATTAATGGTGTAAGTGTAAAGGTCATAATGTAACGAGAAGAAAACTAGTACGTTATATTATGTATTCACGTCAATGCTCATCTAGTCCCATGGTTTCAAAGAAGCACCCGTGTTCGTGTACTGACCGTGACGTCCCTTCCCTGAGTGTATCTGAAGACGAAGCCTCCGGAGCTGGTGTTCCCCAAACCTGTGGCAGTGGCCGTCTTACCGCGTATGTGGGTTGGGTGGCGGCATGCACACTGGCAACACTGTGTCGCTCACCTGAAAAATGAGACACATCTCAACTTGGTATCACTGATTCTTCTTTCTTAATAGCCAGCAAACCTGTTGGATGAAATTTATTTTCAGTGAGTGCGGTGGATGTACACCGTGTTCACGGCTTGAATCGGTACTGGAATCTGACTCACCTGGACTGGCGACGACAGTTTGATGAGAGCGATGTCGTTAATCTCGTTACCCGGCTGATAGTCCGGATGCTCGATGATCTGAGACACGGACCTGCTCACAACACTGGTCTCTGAGGAAGTGCTCAGCCTGTGTTCGGCCAGACGGATGGTCAGGTCAGACGCTCTCATGCTTGCAAGCAAAGCCAATTACCACCACCGCCACAATTACTGTTATGAAAACTTTCTCTAAATCCATAATCTTAGAGAGAATGATTTTGAAAAAGTCTTCCTTCGTCCTTGTCACTCGCTCAGTTGCTTCCCTCCCACCCCTTACTCACTTCGGTGCAATGGGCGGCGGTGAGGACGTATCGGTCGTCGTTGATGAGGGATCCGCCGCAGAACTGCTGCGAGCCGTACATGAGCGCCGCTTGCCACGGCCACATCGTTCACCCCGTGGTCACCCCGCCCACGATCCTGGGGCGGCCTTCTGTCCACACCTACACGTGTCGTCGAAAGTTGACGCGAGAGGCTCGACTGGAATGAGACTGCCTTGGAGATGAAGGTCATTTTTAAAGGAAAACAAAGTCGGAAAAAGATGCATAACTTACTGAGGATTTGGATGAACAGTTTAATACTGTAAGTAAAAAGAGACGGGTATAAAAGAACTCGCTGTAGCATATTGAAGTTTAAACGCAGAGGAAAAGTCGAGAGCGAACAAGGAACTTTCCCCTAAGTGTGAGGATTGAAAGACGAACTGACATGTCTTTTGTTACTGACCTGAAGCAATTGTATTTAAATGCAATTGAGAGTTTAACAAAAAGACAAATTTTCATTTTAAACCCAGAGGATTTAAAAATGCAACCAAAAAAAACAATGAAAAACCAGGGATAATAACAATAAAAAAATCTTTCAGCGAAAACGTACATGTAAAATTTACTGACAGATAAAGGTGGATAGTGAAAATGACCAAGGAACTTGCAGTGAGAGGCGAAAATCACAAAGGAACGCCAGACATCTTACTGGCAGCCAAAGAGACTTACTGACGAAGGGGAGCGAGCCGTTGAGGTGCGGAGGCGCTGCTTGGGAGACAGCCCCCATCATCGCCACCGTCAGGACGCCCAGGAGAGTTTGGGATGCCATGGTCGCTACTGGTTTGCGTTCCGACAAGGCGGCCTTATATACACCGACGAGTCTTTTCACTGTCAACACCTGTGTAAGGAGTTCATATAAACTGGCATTAGTAAACGATAAGGTTTGCATACAAATTCCATGAGCTATAGCACATGTTGCATTTTTTTTTTTTTTTTTTTTTAATTAGGAGGAAACACTAAAATGTACAACACATCAACAAAACAGTTATAATGATAATAGTAAGAATAATGACAATAATGATAACAATAATTGTAATAATTATTTTTATTATCGTCAATATTACTGTTGTTATTAAGCATATATCATAATTTATCTGATCATCTTTATTATAAATATCATCACTGATGGTATTATCATTGTCATCATTGTTTTGCTTCTATGATGGTTGTCATGAATACAATCCTTAATATTGTTCATCTTGTCCTCATTTTCATCATTACTTCTATCGTGGTTGTTATCCTTATTGGACCGACTACATTTATTCTTAACTCTCCATGTGTTTTTGCTGTCATTTCTATTGTCCTGGTGTTCCTATTTCATCACTTGTTTTATAGTTACCTTCAGGTGCGATGCCACGGGTGTGTGTGTGTGGTGGGGGGGGGGGGGGGTGCGACACCCCGCCAAAGGTCACAGATCGTCATTTCACTCGGCAGAATGGAAAAAAATACAGTATACTCGGCCAACTTAATTATCGGCATAATTTAAGAAATTAATGATCATGGTTTGTAACTCTCGAAGTTTTCATTTTCATTTCAATTTGGTCCTTTTCGAAACTTAGAATTAAAAAGATATGAACTTTTTTGAGGGAAGTGTCGGAGTAGCACAGGTTACCTTAGTAACTTTTTTAAAATTAATTATTACATATATATATATTATATTTATATATATATATATCATATATATATATAGTATTACATTAGTATATAAGTAGTTAAAATAATATAATATAATATTATATTTTGTGTAGTGAGAATATAATATAATATATAATTGTATTATTTTGATTAGTATGTTGAATCTATTGTGGATATATATATTGATAATTGGTGAAAACTTTTTTTATATATATGTATATGTGAGTCCGGAATCCTCTATCTATTCTATCTATTATCTATCATCTGATGCTATATATTATGTTATGCATAGATACATACAATATTGATACACACATGTTAACATGACATACATATTGCAAATATATATCATTATAATATATAAAAATGTATGTAATAAATAATATACATATATATAATTATGATTACATGATTATGTTGTATTAGATACTTTGATGGGTTGAATATAGTTATGGTTGATTATTGTAAGCGAATCTCGTCTTATACTATCTAAATTATCTAGAGCTAATACTTATTCTAATAAATGATAGTATAGTTGATATATAGATTAGTTATAAGTTATATGTAATGATATAGTATATTATATGTATAGTGTATATAATATATGTAATGTTGCACCACATATTTAGGTAGCACAAGAGAGTTATAATGGGACATGCTATATTTATGAGGATATACATATGTTAATATAGTACACTATGGATATTTATATAAGTTTGATTGTATATTTATAATTAGTATAGTGAATAATAAGAGTGTATGATGTTGTATGTGTATGTGTGTATAATGTTGATTGTTAGTATTATTTTGATTAAAAATGAATAATAATACACACACACACAAACACTAACATCATCACACACACACACGCTACACACATATATTAATATAAATAATATATATAATTAATATATATAATATATAAAAATTATATGAATTATAATATATATAATAAAATGGTGTGTTGTAGATGTGTGTTGGAGTGTGGTGAGTGGTTTGTGTGAGGTTAGTGGTGTGTGTGTGTGTGTTGATGTTGTGTGTTTATTGTGGTGTGTGTATATCACTCAACATTAATAGATAATGACAATTGAACCAAACACACTACACATATGTAAATGACATAATATATAATGTATATAAATAATAATATATATATATATAATATTATAATATAATATATAAAAATATATAAAAATATAATAAATTAATATATAATAATATATATATATAACATATATAATATTAATATAATTTATATATTATATAAATATTTATATATATAATAAATTAGATATTATTAATAAATATAATATAATATATATATATATATTATATATATGTATAATGATAATTAGGTGTATGTTTGCGTATGTTGGCTATTTTATAAATATAAATTAATAAGCTAACCCTTTCATAATTTTCAATTGTCACAACATATAACTATTAAACTTAAATACTGTTTTCAGTCTCCGGTGGTGCCGCCAGCACTCGAAAATTTTGGATTTAAAGGAAAAAAAAACTTAATTTTGACTTGCTTATTTTTCAGCTGGGTAGCATGACTTTAACGGTCTTCGTGGTGTGGACTGAATTCATTCCTCTGTTTAGTTTGTGCGAAATAAACAATGGGCAAAGAAACATTTTAACCATTCTATAAGCCAAATTATAAACAGTTGGAAAAATCATAAAATAAATCTTAGCAAAGAATATAAATAAATAAACAATCATTTATTCTCTACTTAATTCATATTTAAGACCTTTTTATATAATATATATATATATTATATTATATAATATATATAATATATATATATATATATATATATATATATATATATATATAATATTATTATATATATTTATAATATATATGATATATATAATATATATAAATATTATATATATAATAATATATAATAATATCATATAATATATAATATATATTACATATATACACATAATTTGTTTTCAGGCATATATATTTATTCATATCTGTACAAATATAATATTATATATGGATAATATGTGTATATTTGTAATAATATATATATATATATTATATATATATAATATATATATATATATACATAATACATACAATAATATATATATATATATATATATATATATATAATATAATATAAATAAATGTAATGTAATAAATAAAATGTATACAACGTACATATATATACACAAATGTTATATAATTGACATTTATTCATAAATTCATTTATATATACATATATACACACATATATATATATAATATATACATATATAATCAATACATATATATATATATATATATATATATAATATAATATATATTATATATATATTATATATATATTATATATATAATATAATATATATATATATTATATTATATAATCATATAGATATATATAATATATATAATAATATCATGCTATAATGATACACATATATATAGATATGAATGTGTGAACTGATAACTATATAGATACATATATCCATATATGTATATATATGAATATATATCATAAACAGTTTCTACTAAATTCTCATTCTATTATATATTATAGAATTTTTTTTTCACGTGATGTCCATACATTTATTTCGTTGCCAAGGCATTTCCAGTAAGTCATCAATGTGAACTTATCATGAAAAGCTAAAACATGTAAAACGTAAGAATGGTACATGTTTGCAAACATTTACGTTCACAAATGCTAATTTACGTAAGCCCCATAGCAGGTGCTGACAGTGAAAAGAAGTGCCAGTGAATATAAGTCGGCCTTGCTGATGCAGAAACCAGTAGCGACCATGGCATCCCAAACTCTCCTGAGTGTCCTGACGGTGGCGATGATGGGGGCTGTCTCCCAGGCAGCGCCTCCCCACATCAACGGCTCGCTCCCCTTCGTTAGTAAGTCTCTGAGCTCCCATAAGGTCGTTAGTACTTCTTGGTCACCGCTGAAAGTTCTTATATGTTCGTTATGCTCTCGGGATTGTTATGGAAAGCTCCTTGATGATGCTCAATTCAAGGGACTTATTATATGGTCCTTTCAACTCCCTGTTACCAGTTCTGTCATCAGGGGACCTTCTTCGACCAGTTATCAAAAACGATAACAGCCATCAGACTTAAATCCTATGGACTCTGCTTCTGTTTGAATGTTGATTCTTTTGTATTTTTTTCATATGATCTAAACTTGCTCTGGAAAAAATGAAGAAATTGCATTTTAATCGTAAAATGTTCAAACCTTCTGGTGATACATACTGATTTTTTTTTCCAACTGTATTTTGCTTTGAAAATGGCCTTCATCTCCAAGGCAGTGTCTCACTTCCAGTCGAGCCTCGCGTCAACTTCGACGACACGTGTAGGTGTGGGCAGAAGGCCGCCTCCAGGATCGTGGGCGGGGTGACCACGGGCGTGAACGAGTGGCCGTGGCAAGCGGCGCTCATGTACGGCTCGCAGCAGTTCTGCGGCGGATCCCTCATCAACGACCGATACGTCCTCACCGCCGCCCATTGCACCGAAGTGAGTAAGGGAGTGGGAGGGAAGCAACTGAGCGAGTGACCAAGGACGAAGGAAGACTTTCAAAATCTTCCTCTTTCATAAAGATTATGGGACTTTTAGAAAAAGTACTCATAACAGTAATTGTGGCGGTGGTGATAATGGCCTTTGTTTGCAGAGCATGAGAGCGTCTGACCTGACCATCCGTCTGGCCGAACACAGGCTGAGCACTTCCTCAGAGACCAGTGTTGTGAGCAGGTCCGTGTCTCAGATCATCGAGCATCCGGACTATCAGCCGGGTAACGAGATTAACGACATCGCTCTCATCAAACTGTCGTCGCCAGTCCAGGTGAGTCAGATTCAGTAGCGGTTCAAGCCGTGAACACGGTGTACACATTTACCGCACTCACTGAAAATAAATTTCATCCAACAGGTTTGCTGGCTATTAAGAAAGAATCAGTGATACCAAGTTGAGATGTGTCTCATTTTCAGGTGAGCGACACAGTGTTGCCAGTGTGCATGCCGCCACCCAACCCCACATACGCCGGCAAGACAGCCACTGCCACAGGTTGGGGAACCACCAGCTCCGGAGGCTCGTCTTCAGATACACTCAGGGAAGTGACGTCACGGTCAGTACACGAACACGGGTGCTTCTTTGAAACCATGGGACTAGATGAGCAGTTGACGTGAATACATACTATAACGTACTATAGTTTTCTTCTCGTTACATGACCTTTACACTTACACCATTAATCGCTTTCCAAACCTTGTCATCTGACTGCAGGTGCTGTCCAACACCGCATGTCAGTCCAACAGTTACGGAAGCGCCATTAAGGACACCATGTTGTGCGCCGGAAGCACAGGCAAGGACTCGTGCCAGGGAGACTCCGGCGGCCCTCTGGTGTTCAAGGACGGAGGCGGAAACTACGACCAGGTGAGCGGCTGCAGAGCATGCATGTCGGGCCACACACGAGAAAAGGCCAGGGCGAAGCTAGGATTCACAAATCTAATTAAATTAGGATTATGCACATTGAAACTGACTTCAGTTTATTCAATTAGATGAAGGCAGATATTTTAGATTCATCAGAAGCTGATTCGAAGGGGTTTCTTAATAAGAAAGGACTCCGGCCTAACTTTGAACAATTTGATACGATATGCAAGCGCCATATACAGTCAACTGTATGATAAAGGCACCTCATGACATCTCCCGCGACTTCCAACCCCCACAGATCGGCGTGGTGAGCTGGGGCTATGGGTGCGGAGCCCGAGGCTACCCCGGCGTGTACACCCGCGTCAACAGCTACCTCGACTGGATCAGGACCAACACAGCCGATGGCGTTTACTGCAAAGGAATGGTTTTCTAGTCTTGCCACTCCTGCTCTCTTACAACCGCCAGTTTCAGTCGTAAGGAAGGAAGCGAGACGTCAAGAAGCACGCACCTCACTATTGAAAGGGTGTTATAACTAGACGGTAAAACCAAATCTAACATTTATAAGTGGATTAAACAACAATCGACATTTTATTTTTATTCTCTCCCTTAAGAAATCATGTACGTGTTATGCCCCCAAAATACATTCAGTTGACGGTGTGCTCTTATTAATGAATTACTATATACCCTCGCATTGAATTATATATACTAGCTGACAGCAGATACTACCAAGACGGAATTAGAAAAAAAACAAACAAACAATGTCTATTGAAGACCTGAACTTTTCAAATACACATTACATTCTATATTCTATAGATTCCCATTTAACTGGCTATCTTGTCCTCTGCTGTCTAATTGTGATCCTCGAATACTTATTTGTCATTCAGACTAACCCATTTTATTTCTCTTGCGTTTCCTTCACTCGCCTCCTAAGGCTTATTAAGATAAGAAAGACGCCTCACTCTGCCATTAAATACCATGGAAAGAAATGGAAGACAGGCTGGATTAAAAGATTTTCTGTTCTTATACCTGCAGAATGGCTGTTGGCTTTGTTTTAGTGTCTGAGCCGTTCTTTTAGTCCTGAGTAAATCAATGTATGTACTTGAAATCGGTAAAATATTTTTCATGTGTTGTGGATATACTCATTTTTATTCATACCTATTTTTGTCCTGAGTACGCTTTATTTATGTTTGTATTGGATATTCCCTACTTTATATAGACACACACACGCATATGCTTATATATACCTATATATATGTAATTAGATATGAATATATTCATATATAACTATCCATCTGCTTATCTATCAATCTATCTATCTATCTATTTATCTATCTACCTATCTACCTATCTATCTATCTATGTGTCGTTTAGGAACGCATATAAATAGGCATAAATCCTGAGATGGATCAGTATCAAGATCATACTCTACGCTAGTGACTCTAAATGTTATGTCATCATATTTGCGCAATCTGCATGAGCTCATTTTCCAAGAGAATTAATCTGAGTTGCAAAGGGTTGGCAGATAATGAAGGAACTTTCAGGAGTATTTACCTTTGGTTAAACAAATATGAATATTGAACAGATTTGAATTCATCATTACTGTATTTTCGAGATTTGTCGACGTTATCATTCGTATATCTGTTATTTCTTCTTTTATCCTTGTTGATGCTCGCGTTTACCATTATCATAGTTATCATTAGAGATGGTTATTGTTGCTGCTGTTAATATTTCATTATCACCATTACTAGGCCTATTATCAGTTATTATGTGTCTTATTCGTGTGATCACCATTGCTATCATAATCAATATATCATTATTATCGTTATCATTGCCATTCTCAAGATCTTTTTGCTCGTCACTATCTTCATCACCGCCAATATTTCTTTTTGTTTGTCCTTTACTTTACAGGTGTATGTATCTATGTATTCTAAGCAGTTGCGTAGAGTGGAAGCTTAATACCTTTTAGTCATTACTGACGGTAAATAAAGAACTTTCAGGACATTGATTGGACAGCACAGCAAAGTCTATCAATCAAGCTCAACAGTTGTGATACAATATTCGTGGTGATAAACGAAGCTTCCAATATTTTTCTCTGGATAATCTCAGGTACGAGATCAGGAAAATCTTTCCACTAAACCCTTCTCTTTTGTCAGTCATAATAGGGAGAAGAGAACAGTTCTTCCTATTTTTGACAAGACTAGACGATGACTTTAAAGGGGTCTTCGTAGCTGTTGACAAAATATACCATTCGTGGTACAATCTACTACCAAATGCTTTCTTTCTGTCGATCTAATTCGTGTTGCTCTGCACATCCTGCATGATTCGGTTTTTGTGTGACCATCTATTCTAATGGATGAATTAGAAAACAAACATTAAGCATACTAGCATGTCCTTTAATAGTTCTCTTCTAGATTAACTTGCATACCTTATAAAATTGCCAATTACTACCGACAAAAAGTATGAAAGGTTAAATCCAGAGGCATAAAGAAAAACTGCTGGAAATACCACTCCTTTGACTGAAGATATAATTTAGTGGAGCGAACGAGAGAAAAAAGGCAAAACACATCACGAATTTTGTTGCTTGTATCAATTTTTTCTCATTATTTGGAGTTAAAACACGCGATGTGCGTTATCGACATCTCATTTCCTTCCTTATGACCGAGAAGCGGTCGTGAGTGAGCAGGAGTGGCAGGACTACAAAACCATTCCTCTGCAGTAAACGCCATCGGCTGTGTTGGTCCTGATCCAGTCGAGGTAGCTGTTGACGCGGGTGTACACGCCGGGGTAGTCTGGATCTGCGCAGCCATAGCCCCAGCTCACCACGCCGATCTGTGTTGTGGGGTATATTCTTACATGTCATGGAAGCCTTTACAATG
>NW_020869500.1:507740-515240 GCF_003789085.1 Penaeus vannamei
CTTTCTAACCGGCCTGATGGTCTAGGGGTATGATTCTCGCTTAGGGTGCGAGAGGTCCCGGGTTCAAATCCCGGTCAGGCCCTCAATTTTCCCGGTAATTAGGTAAATCAAATAACGGAGAAGTTAGAATTTACTACGTGTAGACATGTAGGAAACACTAATGTACTAGACAGTAGTAGATTAGATGAAATGACAGAATTTATTGAACAGATGACAATGAGTTCATTATAAATATGCTGATATACATTTATATATATGTTACATTTACACGTAACAAATATGTGACTATACGCTATGATAATGATAATGATAATTTATGATAATAAGATTAGTAATTTGAACCCTAGTAATGGTAACAAAATGATGATCATAACAAGAATGGCGATGATAATGATAATATGATGAAATATGATAATAATAAAATAATAATGATAATATAATGATAATAATGATAGCAATAACAATAATGATATTATTATTATCATTGCTAATGATGATGGCAATAATGATAAGCATAAAAATGGTGATGATGATAATAATAACAATAATAATAATAATAGTAATAATGATAATAAGAGTAATAATAACAATGATGATGATAATTATGATAATGAAAATTATGATGATAATGCAAATATTGATAGTGATGATAATGACAATGATAATGATAATAACATCCATAGTAATAATAATCAATAGTAATAATGGTAATAATAAAATAATAATAGTAATGATAATGATAATGAGGATGAAAATAACAATGATATTGACCGTAATAGTAATAGTAATGATAAGATAGATAAAACTACAACTGCTAATGGTAATTTATCAATATTATGTAATAATAATAATGATAATAATGATAATGATAATAATAAGTCATAATGATTATAATAGTAATTATGAAAATGATAATAATAATGATTATGAAAATGATGATAATAAAAATATTGATGATGGCGATCATGCTAACGATAATAATAATGAAATGATGATGATAATGTTTAATAATAATAATAATAACAATAAGGGTTATCATGCTATAATACAAAATAACAGTTCCACTATGTATTTATATACCGGTAACAGGTAAGATCAGAGACATGATAAGCGACATCTGGAGAGAGGAAGAGATTTTATCTTTCTACCCCCTCTCCAATCACCGGCCTGATGGTCTAGGGGTATGATTCTCGCTTTGGGTGCGAGAGGTCCCGGGTTCAAATCCCGGTCAGGCCCGTCATTTTTTAGTGAAAACTAAAATTTATCGAGAAAATTGCACGGATTAAGGCTATGAAAGTGATGATTTTAACAGACAAGAGATCCTAGCCTACTGAACTATATATACAGAAGCTTAAACGCTTTGAAACGGGAAATATTGTTAGATATATCGGCCATCAGCAAGTAGCTATATTCACATGTAATAATATCCATGTACATACAACTGATATACGCATGTGAATTGTGAAAATTTCTGTGATTGCAGAATTGGGCAAGTTTGATTTCGATGTTTCTTAATCATCCAAATATGCTTCACTCACCTATATCAGTAACTGATAGCAGAGTCTACATTCTGCCTAGTATTATTTCTTATCTTCTCTTAGGTTGTATCCTTCACCTTACTTCAATTGTTTGACTGTCACTCTATGATTATAAATGTGCTGCACAATATATCGCACCAACTGGAAGCTTCATTGATTTTTTTTTTACTCTACACAAGTCATTCTCGCCGTTTTTGGCTTGTTACCTAAATTGATAAGGCACATCAAACATGTTAACCCTATTATCGATATGCATTCTTAATCATGCACATCCCCTTTAAACCTATATGTGTATGTATGCTTTTATGTATGTTAATAAGTATATATGTATGCATTTATGGTATGCATGTATGTACTAAGTAGGTATGTATGAATATATGTATACGTATAAACTTACATGTATAATACACAATAATACAGTTTACTCAAGTTCGCTATTCTCTAATTCGTGTTACAATAGCAGCTACACAGCGAAATATGCTGCACAATACACATTAAACACATCGGCTTAGGTAAATCTTAGCTGTTGTCTTCGAAGAAACATTGAAGCAGCGTCAGGCAGTGGAGTGAGCTGACTAAGCAGGTCCTGATCGCGTCAGCCTCAGAGTTGCTGAGTGACTGACTCTGCCATACATGTCTAACATCTACGGCCTGCTATATACGTAACTATATTTTAGATTTTGAGATATATTTTCATATTTCCTTAGCAGGATTCTTAGCCCAGTTTTCCTTTCTTTTTAAGATTGCTTACATTCAAATTTAATATTTTAATTTTTAAATATAAAATGATAATGGTAGCAATTATAAAGATAACAATATGTAAACAATAATGATAATGAAATGACAAACGGTGATTCCACAACGCTCTTTACATAGCAGGGAAGACAGCTATTGACTGGCAGCCGACCGTGCATGAGTGAGCTAGAGACCGACTTTCTAATCGTTTGAAATCGGCCGATTACACTATCCTACCACCGTGTATTGATGATCAGGAACACGTATACATATATGAAATACATTGCATAAATGTTTGCATGTATGTATATGCATACATAATGTATATATATACATGCATGCATCTGTGTATGCATGAAAATATTAATGAATATACGCATGTATTAAACATGTATGAATATATACATGTATTTACGATTAGAGTAATGCAGTGAACTCGGGCTCACTGTTCTGCACCTCTGCTTGTAACAGAAGACGCGCAGCTAAATATAGAGCGCATTACGCAATACGCAAATCGGTTAAGGTAGACCTTAGCTGCTGTTTACGAAGAAACAGTGAGGCAGGGTCAGGCAGGCGAGTGAGCTAAGCAGGCTAAGCCCGTCTCCCTAAGGGTTACCGAGGAATTGCCTTTGTCATACGTGTCAAACACTCACGGACTGCGACATTTACATTTATATTACACACACACTCACATATATTTATTTATTTGTACATTACGATTATATAATAAAATATATCCTGCCGTCAAGTGAGTTTCCCCTGTCTCTCTCTACTTTTCCTCTGCCATCTCTCCGGTATCCACCAAAACTGCAGATAATCCCAAGGTTTGTTGATATTTGTCCATTCCTAATATCAGCTCAGAGAAATGGGATGGCGGAGGAAGATCTTCACTTCTGAATGAGTATGTGCTAATAAAAAAATCAATTAAAAATCATATGTAGTTTCTTGTCTTCTTGGTTTCTTTGCGAAATACCAACAATTGTTTATAGTTTTACATTGGTAGTTTTAAATTTGCAGTGGATCTAAGAGACTTACTGTGCGTGTGTGTGTGTGCGCGTGCGCGTGCTCTCCTGTCCTCTCGCGTTTCTCAGTAATTGTGGTTTCTGAGTATCCATTCTCCTAGTGATTGCAATTCATTAAAATCATGCATACACCTTATAATCAATGGCAGATTTATAAAGGGGCATAGGGGACAATTGTCCCCGGCCCCTAATACCAATGATACTACAAATAACAATACATAATGACAGTAATTATGACCATAATATATGAGCAACAAAATAATGAAGTGATATGATTCATAAGCTCTTTAGACCATAACGCTTGCAGGGAAGAGCTATAGACTGGACTGGATTCGTTATGACCAAGCTAGAGACGGACCGACTTTCTAATCATTCCACTAGGCCGGCCTCCTAGGGGTATGATTCTCGCTTTGGGTGCGAGAGGTCCCGGTTCAAATCCCGGTCAGGCCCGTCCAAAAATGAAAATAAAAACGATATGAGACGTAATGATATTAAGCGATTAAGAAACAACGGTACATCCCGTACTAAAAATATGGACTTAAATTTAATGCTGTGAAAAGTCAAGTTACCTTACGTAAATTGATCAACTGGTTATATTTATTTTTCAACTTATCAGCTACTGATTGGTAAGTCGATTTTCCTATTCTAATTAAATCAATTTACTTATCTTCTCTTAGGATGTATTATTTTCTTCGATTCAGTTGATTCAATCAGCTATTGATTGGTAAGTCGATTTTCCTTTTCTAATTAAATCAATTTACGTATCTTCTCTTAGGTGTATTATTTTTTCTTCGATTCAGTTGATTAATTGTTACTCCATCTAGAATTATGAACGTGCTGCAATCTATCACGCATGTTAATCTCATTCAACACACACACAACACAAATAAAAAACAAACCAACAATCATCCTGCACACAAGTGTATATATGAATGAATATTCATTTGTGTTATATATATAATATATATATATATATTATATATATATATATATATATATATATTAATATATATATATATATATATATGTGTGTGTGTGTGTGTGTGTGTGTGTGTGTGTGTGTGTGTGTGTGTGTGTGTGTGTGTGTGTGTGTGTGTGTGTGTGTGTATGTGTGTAAACAGAAATACAATGAACTCAAGTTCACATCTACATCGCTGCTCGAAAGAAAAGTTTTAAGTAAAGCTTAAGCAGAGCTTAGCTGGTGCTTACGGACAGTGACGTAGGGTCAGGCAGTTGAGTAAGCTGACTAAGCAGGCAATGAGCGTCATTCTCAGGATTGCTGACTGACTGTGTCATACGTGTTAACACCCACGACCTGCGGCATATATCTTTAGATTATTCTGATTGATAGATTTAACTGATAGGTATTTTCCTTTTGAGGTAACCAAGTTTTTAATACAGCAAGTTGTTTAATACATGTAATATATGTTTTATATATTACCCTGTAAAATACAAACTATCCTACCACCAAGCGTCCAGGTTTTCCGAGTTTCTCTACCTGTTTTTTTTTTCTGACAACATTCCGTTAAACACCAAAACTGCCATGTTACTCTCAGGTTGAGATTCACGGGTTTAAAGTAATCAGTTCTCCCTAGCTCTTCTCAGGGGGAAAAAATGACGTAGGATCTTCTTCAGTATGAGAATGTACTGATGACAAAACTTAAACATCATATCAAAGTGTAGTTTATTATCTCCTTGATGCTGTCAAGCTAGTTCTTGGACTAAACACCTGTCCGTTAAGATTATATGATATGTGAAAATCATTCTTTCGTTATGCAAAATCAAGTAGTTTGCTCGGCCGGGGTTTTGTAGCGAAATGCCTGGGTTTGTTTATAGTGTCACATTAGCAGTTTTGAATTGCAGTAGACAGAGTGAATATGAACATGTGTGATGTGTGTATGAGTAAATTCACCTTTGTTCTTTCGTGTCTCAGCAACTGTAGTTTGATATCATATTGACGATAACATCAATATAAAAAATAGCTGTAGTGATGATAACAGGTTTAACAACAGTAATGAGGATAATTGAATAGTAATGATAGTAATAACAAATGTTACATTGCTACTGATAAAAGTAATATGATAATTGATAATAATAATAATAGTGATAGCAATAGTAATGATCATAACTATAATATTCAGAATAACGAGATGCATTACAACAATAATGTTCTTTAGATCTTAACAAAGCAGGGAAGAGCAGAGCCATGATGACTAGCAGCCTGACCGTGCACGAGTGAGCTAGAGACAGACCGACTTTCTAATCTTTGGTTAGAAACCGGCCTGATGGTCTAGGGGTATGATTCTCGCTTTGGGTGCGAGAGGTCCCGGGTTCAAATCCCGGTCAGGCCCATCATTTTNTATATATATATATATATATATATGAATATATACATAATACTCACTCATAGACACACATGAGACATTGAAACTAAGTCCGCACCCCTTTCCCTGCAGATTGCCTTCATATCTTTACAAGAAACACGATGTGTCGTACTACATATTATTGCAGTTATTAATTTGTGTTTACATGGTATTAATCATGTAACCAAACAAGTTAAAACTCGTTAGTTTATTAGTGTGGATTCTCAGCCGAGTCAAAGAAATGTTTCTTCTTTTCTGTTCACTTTTCCGGTCACTGTAATAAAGGACGAACGAACTACTAATGAGAGGCTTTAAGTCCTGAATTTCCGGGAAAATATTGCCTGTGTTAATTCCCGGTGGAGTCAGATTGTCTTCTGATATATACTCGTCAGGGACTATCATGTGTTTCAACAGACATTGAGGATTTCATAGAAAACCGAGAAGCGGATTTAGGAAAGGGGATACTCCACTAACCATTGGGGTCCCCAAGATAACAGCTCTATGCCGACTGAGCATTTTTTTCTTGTTATTTTTTCATTTCAATAGGAATAACTGTTTTGTTCCTTTTGTTATTGTTGCCGTTTAATTAGTTAAGGCATCTGGAGCAGTGTAAGTGGAACTCTCTAGTCAGTGAATGAAGGCTAGAAGGTAAAAGGTAATAGTAATGTATTTAAAAGACATTGCTACTTCACTGCAGATAAATTTGTTTGCCAGTTCTGATATAATGCAACAGAAAATAAATTAGAATTTCTTATTTCTTCCAAATCTGTATAATAAAATAATGATCTACCTTATATGCAGTGAGTTTAACTTTCTCGCCTAAATCAACTACACCTAATAGGAATGAAACGACGGTAACGCAATTTTATATCCTCAGTACGAACAGGTAGGCCAGGTACCCATGCCTCACCTGAAAGTACCTGTGTTGTCATAGTTGTTTAACGTTTCCAGTGAATGTAATGCCGGCCATGCTTAACTACGGGGTCAGGTGTTGACAGCCTCATCGTTTAAACATCCAATTAGCAGTTAATGGAAGCAATTATTTAAATTCTTGATTATCGAAAGTGATTATTTTAAAGTTGGAAGCTGAGTTGGGCACCACCAAATCTGCAGACATCTTGTGATACTGATATATAAATACAGACTCACATACACGCATGCGGTACACACGTAGCAGGAATCAAACATGTTCTACTCATGAATAAAACGCTTATATAATGCTTCCCCCCATAGTTTTTGTGGTTGAATTGTACAATGTAATGCCATATACACGGACATTTCTTAACAAAAATAGATAAAAAGATAAGTAAACTGTAGACTAGCAAAATAAACAAGAGGCTCCCATATGGCGGCCACTGTCTGCAATCCCTGCCGTGGAATTCAATTTCCTTTCTTTATTTTACTGTGGACATCCTTTAGCGTCTCAAATTGAAATATAATATTTGCTTTTCACTTACTGGAAGAACATATGCATACATATTTTGGTATATTTCCTTTGGGATATATCTAGATAAAATGTCATATTTTCCTTCGTTAAAGGGCATCTAACCCTCAGAAAATATACCTATGAAACAGATACTCAGACACCCACAAAGATACACAAAAAGAGGAACGTCTTTTGAGTTGGTTTATACAAATACGTTTTTAACATGAAGCACGGCTACTAGTCGTCTCACTGAATATCAATTTGGAATAAAACGGGTTGGTACTCCTGACTCTGAACGCCACTGTTACGAGTTCTTGTCCAGTAGTTATTATTCTATTACCAACTGATTATCAGTGATTACATCCAGACGGTGCAGTTCTTGACTATGATTGTATTAATAGGAATAGTAAGGAATA
>NW_020869500.1:520240-525240 GCF_003789085.1 Penaeus vannamei
GCAAACTTTAGGCTTCGTTTGTTTGCCGATTGATATTTTGCAAAAAGAAAGGTCGAAAATAATTGTTCTCAACAAGCTCGCGCACCTGTATGTAGCCATGATTAAACTGATTTGAAATTTTCAACTGTTTCTCCTTAGGGCCTTAGCTTCTATTTGTCACGTGGATGATCTATTCCATATTCTGGATTGGTGTATTGAATGGTTCTATCGGTCACGTTCCACGGTTCACGACACGAAAATCTAAATTGGGCCTCATTTTGATTTTCCGCGGCATACGGTCTTCCAGCTACAAAATCCGTTCCGAACTTTTTCGTCACGCATTAACGACTTTTTTGTCATTTTTGTTTCCGCGTCGCAAGGTCGAGTTAAAGGTTTTTACTGCTGGCTCCTTGAATTCGTGAACTTTATTCTCCTAAATTAACTCCGTTCATTTATCAATTTTTGGCGAGGAAAATGGGCATAGAAGAAACTATTCATGGAAATGATTGTGTTCTACCACATGGTAGATCAAAATTCTTTAATAATAAGAGTTGTTGGGGTTTGGCCTTTTTCCAATCAATTCCGAAAAACAAGGTTGTTTATCTGCATCTCTGATTGATTTTGTGGGCCGTACAAACCTTCTTGGTTATGTGAAAATATATTTGTAAGAGCATTTTCCTATCTTTGTCTGTTGTCTTGTCTTTTGACTTTATTTTACAGGTGAAATAAAATAAAGTTACCCCCTAAATGTTTACGTTCTCTTCTTATAACTCAAAATGTTCTAGATGGGTAACTTTTAAATACATAAGTATTGGAAACGCCAGTTACTACAAAACGGTGATTTTTGTAGCCATTCCTCATCCATACATTCTCACTAAGATAACTGCGTCACAGATGCTTAAAGAATCTCGTACTAGAATCGGTACCAATATCATTGTAAGGTAGGGACGTGGCGGTTTCTCTCTGTATATCATGTGGGATATACATTTTTTATGATAGGCCCATATATATATATTATATATATTATATATATAATATATATATATATATATATATAGATAGATTATTAAGATATATCAGTGTATGTGTGTGTCATGTGTGTGGTGGTGTTTCTGTATAATGTGTGCGTGTGTATGTGTGTGTGTATGTGTATATATATATATACATATACATATATACATATATATATATATATATATATATATATTATATATATATATTATATATATATATATATATATTGATATAATCATTAGAGAAAGGATAATGATAATGATAGTGATAATAAGAGTAAGAATAATAACAACAAAACAACAACAATAACAATAATAATGGTAATGATAATAACAAAAAAGCAATGGTGATAATAATGATGACTAATATAATCAGCATTATCATCATTCTTATTTTTATTATTCATAGCTATTGTAGTGGTTGTAGTAATAGGAGGAGGAGGGAGGAAGTAGTGGTTTTAGTATCATTTTTATTACTAATATCAATATCATCATTATTATGATTTTCATCCTTATTATTATCAATACTATTGTTATTAATATTACGATCGTTCTTTTACTTTCAATATTATTATAAGAATGATGACCATTATCAATACTATTCTTATCATTATCATATTTATCATAAGTATTATAATTTTTATTGTTATTGTTTCTATTATTTACATTATTACTATCATAATTATTATTACCATTACCATCGTTATCATTATTTTCATTATTATCATTACTCTTATCACTCATGATTTTTATCATGCTATTATAAAGATAATAAGACAACAATCAATAACAGGAAAAGAAACAGTAAATGATGATATTGACAACAGTGACAGTAATAGCAATTTTCCCATATTATACAGAAACAAGAAAAGAAGGAAGGAAGTGGGCGGAGCTAAGACGCCACCACAAACCTAATAGTCCACAAAGCAAGATTTCATTCTAGAAGTATCATTATTTTGTTCAATCTGATGGTCTAGGGGTATGATTCTCGCTTAGGGTGCGAGAGGTCCCGGGTTCAAATCCCGGTCAGGCCCAATAACATATGGTTTTTCTCTTTATCTGATGATAGTGAGCATTGATAGAGCTCAAAGACTTCAGAATGTAGAAGTGGGAAACTGATATTGAGGGAAGAAATGATGTGCATTTTACGAAAGGTAATAGGCTAAGTGTAGCGAAAACGTATTGTAACTTAGTTTATCTGCGAGTCGATTTAAAAGCAAATGATAACAGCCTGTGTGGTGATAATCATATCATCATACGTTTTTCTGGGATTAATCAACACTCGGGTGAGCAGATAGACTTATAAAGAAAAATGGGGTGAGCAGATAGATTTAAATATAAAGAGAAACGGAGGAGACATATATACAGCGTTTACACACATCCGCACATGTGTATGTGTGCCTACATTTATAGATTACACACACACACACATACACACATATATATATATACACAAGGCAAAATAAGTAGCCAGGTAGTGTGCGTATCCTTGCCTTTCGGTGGTCGTGGTAAAATTGCAATAAGAACACAACAGTAGCAGTAGTTTTAACAAAAGTAATAATAAATGCGTTAATGATGTTAGTAGCAATAATTTAGTATTCGTAATCATTATCGTTTTATCATAATTGGATTACTGTTATGAATGATGGTAATAGTTAAAGCTCTATTTTACAAATAATAGTGACACTAATAGTGATAATGATATTAATAATGATAATGATAATAACAACCACAAAAAACAATAATTATCCTGATAACAATAACAGCAATAAGTCTCAACAATGAATATATTACAATGACAGACTCGAAAAACAAAAACCCTCTTGCCAAGTAAGAAGAACAAGCAGAGTCAAGACAACCGACAGCTGCAGCTTGCGTGAGTTAGGAAGCCACAAACCGACTTCCTGCTGTCGTCTTCTAACCGGCCTGATGGTCTAGGGGTATGATTCTCGCTTAGGGTGCGAGAGGTCCCGGGTTCAAATCCCGGTCAGGCCCTCAATTTTCCCGGTAATTAGGTAAATCAAATAACGGGGAAGTTAGTATTTACTACGTGTAGACATGTAGGAAACACTAATGTACTAGACAGTAGTAGATTAGATGAAATGACAGAATTTATTGAACAGATGACAATGAGTTCATTATAAATATGCTGATATACATTTATATATATGTTACATTTACACGTAAACAGATATGTGACTATACGCTATGATGATGATAATGATAATAATTATGATAATAAGATTAGTAATTTGAACCCTAGTAATGGTAACAAAATGATGATCATAACAAGAATGGCGATGATAATGATAATATGATGATAATATGATAATAATGAGTAATAATGATAATAATAATGATAATAATGATATCAATAACAATAATGATATTATTATCATTGCTAATGATGATGGCAATAATAATGATAAGCATAAAAATGATGATGAGGATAATAATAACAATAATAATAATAATAGTAATAATGATAATAAGAGTAATTATAACAATGATGATGATAATTATGATAATGAAAATTATGATGATAATGCAAATAATGATAGTGATGATAATGACAATGATAATGATAATAACATTCATAATAATAATAATCATAGTAATAATAGTAATAATAAAAAGATAATAGTAATGATAATGATAATGAGGATGATAACAATAATATTGACCGTAATAGTAATAATAATGATAATATAGATAAAGCTACTACTGCTAATGGTAAATTTATCAATAAGTATGTAATAATAATAATGATAATAATGATAATGATAATAATAAGTCATAATGATTATAATAGTAATTATGAAAATGATAATAATAATGATTATGAAAATGATGATAACAATAAAAATATTCATGATAGTGATTATGCCAACGATAATTATAATGATAATGATGATGATAATGTTAATAATAATATAATAATAACAATAAGGGTTATCATGCTATAATACAAAATAACAGTTCCACTATGTATTTATATACCGGTAATAAGTAATATCAGATATGATAAACGACATCTGGAGAGGAAGAGAATATTTATAACTTTCTACCCCTCTCCAATCACCGGCCTGATGGTCTAGGGGTATGATTCTCGCTTTGGGTGCGAGAGGTCCCGGGTTCAAATCCCGGTCAGGCCCGTCATTTTTTTAGTGAAACTAAAATTTATCGAGAAAATTGCACGGATTAAGGTTGTGAAAGTGATGATTTTAACAGACAAGAGATCCTAGTATACTGAACTATATATATACAGAAGCTTAAACGCTTTGAAACGGGAAATATTGTTAGATATATCGGCCATCAGCAAGTAGCTATCTTCACATGTAATAATATCCATGTACATACAACTGATATACGCATGTGAATTGTGAAAATTTTCTGAGAATTCAGGATTGGGCAAGTTTGCTTTTGATGTTTCTTAATCATCCAAATATGCTTCACTCACCTATATCAGTAACTAATAGCAGAGTCTACATTCTGCCTAGTATTATTTCTTATCTTCTCTTAGGTTGTATCCTTCACCTTACTTCAATTGTTTGACTGTCACTCTATGATTATAAATGTGCTGCACAATATATCGCACCAACTGGAAGCTTCATTGATTTTTTTTACTCTACACAAGTCATTCTCGCCGTTTTTGGCTTGTTACCTAAATTGATAAGGCACATCAAACATGTTAACCCTATTATCGATATGCATTCTTAATCATGCACATCCCCTTTAAACCTATATGTGTATGTATGCTTTTATGTATGTTAATAAGTATATATGTATGCATTTATGGTATGCATGTGTATGTACGTAAGTAGGTATGTATGAATATATGTATACGTATAAACTTACATGTATAATACACAATAATACAGTTTACTCAAGTTCGCTATTCTCTAATTCGTGTTACAATAGCAGCTACACAGCGAAATATGCTGCACAATACACATTAAACACATCGGCTTAGGTAAATCTTAGCTGTTGTCTTCGAAGAAACATTGA
>NW_020869500.1:530240-545240 GCF_003789085.1 Penaeus vannamei
ATACTCTTTTGGCATTAGCGATAGCAGAAGAAAACGGAGCTATGATTTAATCTACAGAAGGACTTAAATTGTATAATCGGCCTGATGGTCTAGGGGTATGATTCTCGCTTCGGGTGCGAGAGGTCCCGGGTTCAATTCCCGGTCAGGCCCATCATTTTCCACGCAGAATGAGTATTAGAAAAGAAAGTATGACGACAAGATATTACCAGACAAAAGCATCTTTCGTACTAAACCATGCGTAAGTCTAATTGCTGTGAAACGGGAAATAACCTTACGTAAACTGATTAATAAGTGGCTATATATACATTTTTTAATCAACTTTATCAATTACTAATCGCGGAGTATATTTCTTTTCTGATCTTCTCTTAGGTTATTTTATTTGCTTCAATTCAGCGGTTTAATTGTTACTCTATCTAGAATTATGAATGTACTGCAAAGTTTATTATTGAAATGATGCTTCATTGAAATCTCTTACTCTGCAACAGTCACATCAAGCATGTTAATCCCATTCACAAAATGTGTATTGATAACCAGACACACGTGTATATATGAATGAACATACGTGTGCATTTATATCTATATCTATCTATCTATCTATCTATATACATGCATACATATATGCATACGATATTTGTATGTATGTATCTGTGTATATATGTATATGTATTTATGTATACATGCTATTCGTATATGAATGTATACATATATGTATGATGCACAATAACAATACATTGAACTCAAGCTCATTTTTACACCTCTGCTTGTAACAAAAAATGAGCAGCTAAATATACTGCACAATAGGCAATTGAGTGAGTTGACTTAGTAGGCAATGAATACGTCAGTCTCAGGGTTGCTAATTGACTGTCATATGTGTCAACACCCACGACCAGTGACATATCTTTAGAGTACTCTGATTCATAGATGTGACAGGTATTTTTCCTTATGAGGCAACCGAATTCATAATACATCAAATCATATAATACATTTAATATATATTTTATATATTGGCACTGTAAAATATATACACAATCCTGCCACCAAGTGTGTAGGTTTTCCGAGTTTCTCTATCTGCTTTCTGTCACATTCCGTTATACACTAAAACTACCATAATATTCTCGGGCTGCGATCACGGGTTTTTTGGTAATCAGTTCATTCCTAGTATTAGCTCAGAGGAAAGAGGATGTCGGAGGAAGAGCTTCACTTCAGTGTGAGAATGTGCTGATGGCAAAGCCTAAAAATCCTATCAAGGTGTAGTTTATACATCCTTGATGTTGTCGAGCCAGTTGCTGTGAAAGTGATATTCTTGGACCAAAACACACCTGTCCCGTTAAAACCATGAGATGTGAAGTCATTATTCCGTTAAGAGATATTAAGTAGTTTGTTCGGTCGGGGTTGCTTAGCGAAATGCCTGGATTTGTTTATAGTGTTACATTAGTAGTTTTGAATTTGCAGTAAGCGGTGTGAATGTATGTGTACATGCGTGTATGAGAAATTCACTTTTGTTCTTGTGTCTTAGGAACTGTAGTTTCAGATCATAACATGACACGATTACGATAAGATCAATATTTAAAAAATATCTGTAGTGATGATAACAGGTTTAACACAGTAATGATAGTAAAAATAGTACTGATAATAATTAATAATGTACTGCTACTGATAAAAGTAATATGATAATGATAAAGATAATAGTGACAACATAACGATAATGAAAATTCATAATAATAAGATGCATAAACAACAATACTATTAATGAAATGAAAATGATTCCATAGTGCACTTTAGGCCTTAACGAAAGCAGGGAAGAGCAGAGCCATGATGACTAGCAGCCTGATCGTGCACGAGTGAGCTAGAGACAGACCGACTTTCTAATCTTTACTTAGAAACCGGCCTGATGGTCTAGGGTATGATTCTCGCTTTGGGTGCGAGAGGTCCCGGGTTCAAATCCCGGTCAGGCCCGCAATTTTCCAGTAAAAATGAAAATTTCAGAAAATTGTACATATGAGAACGGCGTATAGATAATAACAGGTAAGAGTTTCCGCATAGTTTAGTACTAAACTGCGGAAGCCTAAATACTATGAAACGTAAAATGATCGTACATATATCAAACGACTGGATATATTTGTACACCCATAAATACATATTTATGAACTGTATATGTAGGTGATCTATGTATGATCAATTTTATTATTTAAGATTATATATCGCATCAGTAGTTAAGGTAATTAGCGGCGGTGAATACCTTGTGGGATTTAAATAGGAGTTGTGAATCACTTCTAAAATTTCATGATTGTGCAGATGTGATCTTGTTTCTTATCATGCTCTTCGGGTTAGCAAATCTAGCTAAATATAATACTCCTTAATAATGATTTTACTCTTATGAACGCAAAAAACTACTTTTACCTTATTACTGAATGCTAACCCCTTTAAAAAATATTCTTTCTTAATCCACCCACACAAACACCCACTTTATGCGCGCACACAAACACAAGCGCGCATGCACACATATATAAATTCCTCAATTCCTCATCGCTGAGTCAATGTTCCTTTTCTTATTAATTCGATTTCCTTATCTTCTCCTAAGTTGTATTATTTGCTTTACATAAATTGTTTAATGCTACTATATCTGTCTAGAAGTATCAATATGCTGCACAATTTATCTCACCAAGAGGACGCTTCTTACTCTATAGCAGCGATTCTCAACCTTTTTCGATGAGGCACATCAAGCATGTTACCCTATTCCTACAAATGTATTGATAATCATACACACGTATGTATATACGAATGATTATGTATGTATGTATATGTATATATAATGTATATATGTATGCATGCTTATATATATATTTATAAATATATATATAATATAAATACACACGCATAAATGTATATATATATGCATGTATATGTTCATATATATGTGCACTATGCATGTATGAATGTATACATGTATGATATACAGTAATGCAGTGAACTCAAGTTCACTGTTCCACACTCCTGACTGTAACAGAAGCCGCACAGCTAAATATGATGCACAACACGCAACATACGCATCCGCTTAGGTAGACCTTAGCTGCTCTTTACGAGCTAACAGTGAGGCAAATTCACGTAGCTGATTGAGCTGACTCAGCAGGCAGTGAGTGCGTCAGCCTCATGGTTGCTGAGTGACTGATTGTGTCATAGTTGTCTTATAATCACAGCCAGCGATATATGAAGCTCTACATTTAAATTTCTTTGATTAACAATTTTAATTGATATTCGTATTTTTCCTTTATTAAAAACACAAGCAAATGAGGTTGTACTATAAAGTGTATAGTTACAAATATGTTACATATATTTTATGCATTAATAATAATGATAATGATAACAAATAAAATAATGGCAATGATAACAGTGATGTTGATAATAAAATAATAATAGCTATAGTAATAGCAACAACAATAATGGTATGCAATGGCAATCATTCCTAAATGTTCTTTAGGCATTACCGATAACAGAAAAAACGGAGCTATGATACTATGATACAAGCTATAGAAGGACTAGTTACACACACACACACACACACACACACACACACACACACACACACACACACACACACACACACACACACACACACACACACATCACACACACATATATATATATATATATATATATATATTATATAATCGGCCTGATGGTCTAAGGATATGGTTCTCGGGTTTTAAATCTCAGGNAGAGAGAAGGAGATGAGAAAGAGACGGTTGAGAGAGAGAGAGGAGAGATGGAGAAGAGAGAGAGGAGGGAGATAGAGGAGAAGAGAGAGAGGAAGAGGGAGAGAGAGGAGAAGACGGAGAGAAGAATTACTGGGAGAATAGAAAAGAGGAGGAAAGACGGAGAGGGAAGAGCGAGAGAGGGGAGGAAGAGAGAAGCAGAGAGACGAGGGAGAGAGAGGAGAATACTGGGAGAAGAGAAGACTGGAAGAGAGAATAGACAGAGAGGCTGGTGGGAGGACGAGAGAAAGGAGACAGAGAGGAGGAGAGAGGGGAGGGATCAGAGAGGAGGGAGAGAAAGTGAGATGGAGAAGTTAGGAAAACGCGAAAGAATCGAGAAAAGAGAACAGAAAGAACACCGTTTTCATGGTAGCATATATCAGTCATGGCCTTGATTGTGTTGGCCTTTTCATTATCATGGCCAATCGACCGTAATAATAGAGGTGGTGATCAATCATTATCATTACTATATCATTTATCATTAATCTTCTCAGTTAATTATCGTAATCTTCATCATTACAATTTTCATATCCATACTTCGTCGAATCTCATATCATTCTGTAATTATTAATGATCTAAATTATCAAACCAACATTATCCTATCATTCATCCCATATTCATTTTTATTATTTCACTATCATTAAATTATCCAGATATGCAATGTCTTACTGCGTTAACGTATATAAATCTCACACTTATCTTTGTTGTGTACCAGTACTGTTTATTATGGATTCATCATTATCTTTATCATTATTATTGTTATATTATTATTATTATTATTTCATTTATTATTATTATTATTATATTATTATTACTTATTGATTATTATTATTATATCATTATTATATTATTATCATTAACAGCTCATCATAGTTGTAATTGTTGATTAGTAATAATTTACGACGTTTAATTTATCCGCTTTGTTATCGTGTCCTTCATTGTCATTATATTATGATTGTCCATCGATCATTTGCATCATTATTCGTATGTTATTTTGGACAGTGTGTGTATTTATGGTGTATGTGTGTGCGCGGCCGCTGCGCGCTCGCGTGGTTGCCCCCCCGCGGGTTGTGATGTGTGTGTGTGTATGGTTGCGTGAGTGTGTGAGTTGAGTGTGCGCGTTGCAGTGCAGTGCTGTTGAGCTGAGTGTGTGTGTATGTGTGTGTGTTGCGTTGCTGTATGTATGGATGTGTTACATGTGTTGTCCTTGTATGGCCGTGCTGTTCATTTGCCTGTCTCTCTGCGTATGTACGGGTATATACGTATATATACTATTAACGTTCTTTTTTTTAACTTTTTTTTTTTTTTTGGTTAGAAAGACATTTTTCTTTCTAAAATTACAGCGTATGTATACCACTGGTAAAGATAATCACCGGTGTATTATTCCCGGTTAATTGCAGAAGTCGCCGTAATTACACAGCGTCGCGAGATGCAATTGCTACAATAGCGAATTAATTTTCCTTTAAACGGAAAAAAAAATATGTTTATATGTTATGGGTTGGCAGAAAGGGAGGGAGGTGGGGGCGGGAGGGAGGAGCTGATGGTGGGGGAGGATGAGGGCTGACGCGAAGGGGGGAGAGAGAGGGTCTGGGGGAGCGTGAGATGAGATCGGGGGCGGGGCACCGAGGGGGGAGAGAGAGAGGATTGGAGGGGGTAGGGTGGGCACGGGGGGCGGCGGTCGATGCGATAGATTGAAGGTCATGAATAAACATCGTTGTGCATCGGGTCCTATTTAGAGGGGGCGAAGCGGCAGCTCTCCCTCTCCTCTCTCTCCTTCTCTCTCTCTTTCTCTCTCTCTCTCTCTCTCTCTCTCTCTCTCTCTCTACTCTCTCTCTCTCTCTCTCTCTCTTCTCTCTCTCTCTCTCTCTCTCTTCATCTCTCTCCCTCTGCTATCCTATCCAATGCTCTCTCTCGCTCTTCTCGTCTCTCTCTCTCTCTCTCCTCTCTCCTCCTGCTCTTCTCTCTCTCTCTCTTCTTCTCTATGATATATATATATATATATATATTTTATATATAGTATATATTATATATATATATATATGTATATATATATACTATAATATACGCTATGTATAATTATATATATCCATTCATCCATCTATGAGTTTCACGTCCTGGTGCTTCGTATCTCTTGACTCGCAGACGCAATTCGTAGAGTAAAGGCAAGGTCATGGACAGAGTGCAGATGACTTACTCTTATCTTAGATCTCTAGATAGCTTATCTATATTGTCCTTACAAAGCACAAAATAGAGTAAATGTTACGCCCTTCTTATCTGCCAAAGAAAACTGTGTCGGATGGTGTTGCGTCGCACTCATCGTATGAGACGGCACATTTTGCTAGAGAATATCACCAGTTTGGGAGAGATTGCTGCTCTTTTCAGATTCATAAAGTCATTTAATGTGCATTACACGTTCAGTAATGTATTTTTTTGTGTGTTTTTTTGTGTTATGTGTTGTTTATATTTTTGCATATATTCCTTGATTAAAAGAATGTTAATATGCGTGTTTGTTTGAAAAATAACAGCAACGTATTTCAAAAAAACGTAATATTTTCGGCATTCGGTGTTTCCAAAAAAATGAAAAGAAAAACGCCTGTTTGATTATTGATATATACGAATCTTTGTATAATTCTTTTGTCTACTTATTCATCCGTCTTCACCTATTATACGACCATTATAGCGTATTCTTTGCTCATGCATAGTTAATTCATAAAAAATGGTTCTCTTAATGAATGTGTCTTATTCTGTAGTGAAATGTTTTCAAATAAAAAAAAAACTCTAAATTTCTCTCACTGTCTCTCTGTTTGTCAGTCTGTTTGTCTCTGTCTGTCTCTCTGTCTGTCTGTCTTTGTATGGCTGTCTGTCTCGCTCTTTCTCTCTGTCTTTCTCTCTCTCTCAACTCCTTCTCTCTCTGTTTCTCCCTCACTCTCTCTCTGTTTCTCCCTAATTGTTTCTCTCTTTCTCCCTTATTTTCTCTCTGTTTCTCGCTCATTCTCTCGTTTCTCTCATCTCTCTCTCTTTCTCCCTCATTGTCTATTCTTCTCTCTCTCTCTCTCTCTCTCTCTCTCTCTCTCTCTCTCTCTCTCTCTCTCTCTCTCTCTCTCTCTCTCTCTCTCTCTCTCATCCTCTCTCTCTTTCTACCTCATTCTCTCTCTTTCCCTCTCTGTCTTTCATCCACACATTCCACATTCATTATTCTCCCTCACCTCCACCTTCCCTCTCACCCATATAATCATCCTTTTAATCAACATCCATCCCCCCTCTCCTCCCCCAACCCTAAATGACCCCCCCCCCTCATTACCCCCTCCCTCCCCCAACCTCGCCACCCCCCTCATACCCCCCTCTCTCCCCCGACCCTAACGACCCCCCCCCCTCATTACCCCCTCCCTCCCCCAAACCCTCGAACCCCCCCTCTTACCCCCCTCCCTCCCCAAACCCCTAACGACCCCCCCCCATTACCCCCCTCCCTCCCCCAACCCTAACGACCCCCCTCATTACCCCCCCTCCCTCCCCCGACCCTAACGACCACTCCCCTTACCCCCCCTTACTGGACCCCCCCCCCCTTCTTATGTCCATCCGGCGGGGTGACGTAACCTAAACCCCTTTCATCATCACTACAATTATAGTGTTTATGGTGTTTATAGTTTGTGGTCCCTTTGATCTGTTTTTTTTCTCTTTTTCTGTTTTTCTTTATGAGATTATTGTGCGGTATAGTGATATAGATTGGTGATTTAATTGTTTTTTTTTTAAATTTTCGTAAAATGTCGTAAGGGATATAGTGATGTAAAATGATGGTGATTGTGGAAGAGGGAAAAAAATGGCGATTGTGACGTAGGTTGGTGTGTAAGTGACGTCATTATGGCAACTGTGGTTTGGGATAGGTTAGGAGCGACAGAATTTTTTTTTTATTCCAAAAGTGGTTGGTGTGAGTAAGGGGGGGGGCAGATATTTCATCGCTTTTCCTTTTCTCTCTCTGTCTGTCTGTCTCTGTCTGTCTGTCTGTCTGTCTGTCTGTCGTCTGTCTGTCTGTACTCTCTCTCTGCCCTCCCGTCTCTCTCTCCTCTCTCTCTCTCTCTCTCTCTCTCTCTCTCTCTCTTCTCTCTCCTCTCTCTCCTCTCTCTCTCTCTCTCTTCTCTCTCTCTCTCTCTCTCTCTATTATCTATCTATCTATCTATCTCTCTTTCTATCTCTCTATTTCTCTATCTATCATCTATCTATCTATCTATTATCTATCTTACCTCGTAGGGAAAACTGCATCCCATCGATCAAATAGCACTGTCCAGACGACCAGCACTTATTGATTATATTAATCTTATTATAGACACGTGTCTTCTCTTTGATATGATTAGTGATATAAAAGTTTTTTTTTTTTTATTTTTTTTTAAATTTATTTTTTTTTTTTTTTTTACCAAATAGATGACATGTGGACAATGTAAGCACAAGGACACAGCTCCCCAGGCATGCAGAACTAATGTTTGATTGACAGGTCTCTAAGTAAATAGAAGCACAGCCATGGATAGATTTTATAGTATCTTCCACTGTTTTTTTTTTTTTTTTTTTTTTCAGGGTATGCACACTGGTCCGTAATATATTTTATCAAATGAAATGAAATCAAATCTCAACTTTGTCTGTCTGTCTGTCTGTCTGTCTCTCTGTCTCTCTCTCTCTCTCTTCTGTCTGTCTGTCTGTCTGTCTCTCTATCTCTCTCTCTCCCTCCCCCCCCCCTCTCCTCTTAATCTATCAAATCTATCTCTTTCTCTATTTCCCCCTCTCTTTCTCTCTTATCTCCCCCACTCTCTCTCACTCCCTCCCTCTTTCTCTTTCTTTCTCCCCTCCCCTTTTTCTCTCTCTCTCTTTTTCCTTCTTTCTCCCTCCTTATTCTCTCTTTTCTCTTTCTCCCCCTCTCTCTCCCTCTTTTCCTTTCCCTTATCTCTCTCTCTCTTTTCCCTCCCCTTTATCTCTCTCTCTCTTTCTCCCCCTCTCTCCCCTCCCTCTTTCTCTCTTTCTCTTTCTCCCTCCCCCTATCTCTCTCCCTCTTTTCTCCCCTCCCCCTATCTCTCTCCCTCTTTCTCCCCTCCCCTTATCTCTCTTTCTCTTTCTCTCTCCCCTCCCCTTATCCCTCTTTCTCTTTCTCCCTCTTTCTCCCCTCCCCCTATCTCTCTCCCTCTTTCTCCCCTCCCCTTATCTCTCTCCCTCTTTCTCCCCTCCCCTTATCTCTCTTTCTCCCTCTCCCTCTCCCTCTTTCTCTCCTATGAGCAAGTCCTCGGATTTTCCAACATGTCTTCGGCAGGATGTTCATACGCTGTTCTCCTTTGTTCTCTTCCTTTGTCTGTGTCTTTCCCTCTCGTTCTCTCCTTTCTATCCCCCTCTTTCTCTCTTTCTCCGTTCTCTCTCTCTCTCTCTCTCTCTCTCTCTCTCTCTCTCTCTCTCTCTCTCTCTCTCTCTCTCTCTCTCTCTCTCTCTCTCTCTCTCTTCTCTCTCTCTCCCCTCCTGCTTTCTCTTCTCCCTCTCCCTCTTTTTCTCTCTCTCCCCCTCCCTCCCCCTTCTTCCTTTCTTTCTTCATCTCCCTCTCCCTTTCCACCTCTTTACTCCCTCTCTCTCTCTCGCTCTTCTCTTCCCGTCCTCCTTCTTCGCCTCAAAATACCAACTTGTTTATCCTTTTCCTATCCTTCTCCTATCCTTTCCGGCGCGACGTACGGCCGAGAACGTACGAAGAAGATAAAAAGAAGAAAGAAAATCCCCAGAAACATGGCCAAATATCCGGTGTCGTCTGCATCCGGATTCTCAACACGGCGTTCGTGTAAGAGGAAAGAAATGGATACGAGAAACTAAGGAGAAGTATTTTTATATCTAAAAAAGCAAATATATATTAACTAAGAAGTATTTTTATATCTAAATAAACAAATATATATATTTTTTTCGATTCTTTTCGAACGGTGAAGGAGAATTTGAACGGATATAAGGGACTGGATCGCGTTTACGTATATCCGTTTGGGTTCCTGTATCTATAAAAAAGAAAACGGGATGCGTTCTTTTAGGATTATATTTTGCATGAGATATTTTAAGGAAATTGGATAAAACGAGTAGAATATTCAAAATACAGAGGATTTGCACCACACGTGAATATGCAAATTAGATGATATACGTTCTTTATTCAGGCAAACACCCTGATTTATTTATGACATTACATTTATCAATGTAAATATGAAACAATGCTTTATATATATATATATATATATATATATATAATATATATATATTATATATATATTTATATATATATATATATATATATATATATAATTATGAGGATGATGATAATGATAATCGTTGACCTTAATTATATTATTGCTTCATTTACTAATGTGATATTGATACTACTACTACTACTGAAAGGCATAATATTAATGATTATAATAGTGATAATAGTGATTATTGTAATCATTATTGTTACCATTGTTGTTAACAATATTATCATCATTATTATTGCTGCCTTTATTATCACAAGCACCATCATTTTCATTATCATCACTATCATTATTATTAATATCATTATTGAGGTTATTAATATCATTACTATTATCATTATCCTCGTCATTATTGTTCTAATTATTATCATTATCATTATACTTTCATCACTGTTATCATCATCATCACCATCATCATTATTATTTACACTATCATTATTGTTGTTGTTGTGTTGATTATCATTATCATTTATTAATATGATTATATATTTGATTTCATTATGATCGTTATTATTCTTACTGTTATAATGATTACCATCATTATTATTATTACCATTATCATTACGATTATCATTGTTATCATTATCATTACCATTGTTGTTATCATCATTATTACAGTTATCATCATTATTGTCATAACAATATTAATGATATTAACAATCTTCATGACGATAAGAATAAAGACGATAATTTTAATGATGATGATTACGATGACAATATAGGTAATGATAATCATGATAATCACAACAATTGCAATAATTAAGAACAAAAACAATGAATAAAATAACAAGAAAAAACAGAGGCACTCATTCAGTATATTTACTAGGCACAGTGCCACCTACTACAACTTACCATGTCATCTTAAATCCATAAAGTATATGTGCATAAAATCGTTAAGACGTTAGATACGTTACTCGAAAGTGCTATTTGAATTTGAACTGAATTTGAATGTTTTGTTTTGTAACGGTTTTAAAAAAGACTGATGTGAGGGGTTTATACGTTATGCGAAATTGGTATTTGAATTTGAATTGAATTTGAATGTTTTGTTTTGTAACGGTCTTAAAAGAAACCGATGTTTATACGTTACGCGAAATTGCTATTTAAATTTGCATTGCTTTTTAGAAAGACTGATGTTAGGGGTTTATCATATGCGATATGGTATATTGAATTTGAATTGAATTTGAATGTTTTGTTTTGTAACGGTTTTTAGAAAGACTGATGTGAGGGGTTTATACGTTATGCGATATTGGTATTTGAATTTGAATTAAATTTGAATGTTTTGTCTTGTAACGGTCTTAAAAGAAACCGATGTTTATACGTTACGTGAAATTGCTATTTAAATTTGCATTGAGTTTGAACTAAATTTGAATATCTTATTTTGTAACGGTTTTAAAAGAGACTTATGGGAGGGGTTTATACGTTAAGCGAAATGGCTACTTGAATTTTAATTGAAAATGAATTGAATTTAAATGACTTGTTTTGTAACGGTCTTAAAAGAGACTTATGGGGGGGGGGGGTTATGCGTTAAGCGAAATGGCTACTTGAATTTGAACTGAATTTGAATGTTCTGTTTTGTAACGGTTTCAAAAAGAGATTAGTTTGAGGGAATTATAGAAAGGAGTATAATATATAGGTCAGAGATATGGAGAAGGACGAGAAAGGATACTGATGAAAGGAAAGATGGAATGAAATAGAAAGATGGAGACAAACGGAATGTTAATAGGAAAAAAATGAGAATAAGCAACAGGCAAGAATGACAACAAAGAAAGTAGAGTAGGAAAAAAAGACAAAAAACAAAAAACAACAATAGACAAAGAACAACAAGAAAAAAACATAAATTACCAAAAAAAAAAAAAAATATATATATATACGAAAAAGCAGAAGAAGAAGAAGAAGAAGAAAAACAAACAAAATAAAATAAAACAGTCACAACACACACCCACACGCACACGAACTTCAATGAACGTAAATCCTTTTTCCCTTTATCAGCGACCTGCAGTTAGTCTGTCGGTTATCTCTTGGCATCGAGATAAGGGCGCGACAAGGTCACACGAAGCCAGTTGACGCAATAGCGAGGTTTTGACTGAATCGTAAGCCCCTTATCGGCGGGAGATAAGATAAAGATCTTTTTTTTTTTTTTTTTTTTTTGCTATTTCTGGAGTTGTTTTTGTTTTGAGTGTGTCTGCGTGTGTGTGTGTGTGGGGGGGGGGAGGGGGGAGGGGGGTGTTAGTATGTAGGGGTGTGTTTTGTTGTCTTTGTTTGTGTGTGTTTGTTGTTATTGGGGCGGTTGTGATGTTATTATTAGGTTGGTATTGTTTTTGTTATTATCATTGTCGTTGTTATTTGTTGTCTTTTTATTATTGTTGTTATCATCTATCATTAACATTTCTTCATCATTATCATTTTCATTATAATTTTATATCAGTATTATCATTATCATTATTTTCATTATGATTATCATCATTATTATCATCGATGCTAGTACTACAGTCTTTGTTATTATCATTGTTATCATCATAATCATTTTCATTAGTATAATTATCATTATCATTGTTATCATTGTCATTAACATTATTGTTACTATTATCATTATCATTATTATTGTTATCATTATAATTATTATCATTATTATAATCATTATCATTATCATTAACATTATCATTATAATTATCATTATTGATATCATCATTATAATCATTATCCCAAACATCATCTTCATCATCATGATATCATAATTTCGCCATCATTATCTTCTATACTATTGCTGTAATTGCTATTATTATCATTACAATACTACCCACGGCGACTACAACTAGATTACAATGAAGAAAGTGACGATAACAAAGGCACTCATTCAGTATATACACTGGCACTGTGCCCCCTACTACTATTAAATACGCTGATGATTTATTACTTTTATCATAATTATTGTTATCATTATTATTATTATTATTATTATTATTGTTGTTATTATTATTATTATAATTATTATTATAATTACTATTATTATTAATGTTACAATTATTATAAATGGTTATTATTATTTTAATTACTATATTATTTATGTTTGTTATTATTATTATCATTATCACTGATTATTATCATACAATGATTGCAGCATGAGAGATGAGCAGCAGCAGCGATAAGCTCCTAGCATGTGAGGCTGATCAATGTATGGAGGGCGTTGGGATGGATGTCCAGACGCAGGCACTAGCCAACCTGTACCACCTAGCGATGTAGCTGTACGAGCTCAGTGTGAGCTAAGCGGGGAGCGGTGCCAGGAGTATGTTGAGGGGGAGGTACGAAGCAGAGCAGGAGCAGACCGCATTGATAAAGATGCATTGAGGTAGCAGTGGGGAATGGCTAGGGGGCTGGTAGCAGATGGTGCATGAGTCAGAGAGAGAGAAGTACGAATAGTATCGGATATTGATATTTTGTAGTGTATTTTTATTTTTTTTTTTTTTTTTTTTTTTTTTTTTTTTTTCTTTGTGGAAGCGGGAAGAAGATTGATGTATTCTGAGATGACGACAAAGAGGGAGGGAGTCGTTTCGACGGAATATGTTGTACTTTGATTTAGGTGGAGACTATTATATCCAGATGATAGACGGAGATGAGATACAGGATCCGGGTTCCACACCATGATAGAATGGCAATCCAGCATGGGAGACGAGAGATATAAGGAGTTTACAAGTAAAAGACGAGAATCCTTTTCCTAACTGAGAGAGAGTCATATGAGAGATGATAAACCAACGAGAAGAACAAGAAGAAGACGTAAACCAGACTAGACAGACATATCACGCATACACAGTGAACGACGAGAAATTATGGGGAAGAAGAGAAAAATAGATAGAGCTAAAAATGAGAAATACATATATAAAAATAAAATAGAAGATGAGATGGCAAGCAGGTGAAAGACCGGGCAGACCCAACAATAGAACGAAAGAGCGAAGAGAAATCCGATCCCGCCCGAGATAGAAAAAAAAATCAAATAAGAAAAAGACGATTAGAATCAAAAAGAAAGAGATCGTACCGAGAACGAGAAGACAAAGGACCCTGAGAGCCGTTTTCGTGCCATACGACGTAAAGTGACTAAAGGGGGTCGACGCAGATTGTTGCCCTACGGAAGCCAATCTGAGTAAGTGAAGCGAACGGCCAAAAACCCAAAAACAACAAAAATAAATTGACATAATCTCCGTCGACTGACACTTTGGAACTTTCTCAAGTTGAAGTAGGATTCTTCCAGGGAAACGAAGGTTATTGAACACAAGATGACGAGAGAGTCGAATATTACGGTGACAGTATATATAATTTATATACCCTGCATATAATAATTATATATACTATATACTATATACATACTCTATATATTATACATTAATATATATACATATTCTATATAATATGGTATACTATATATATATATTATATATACTTGACTATATATATTACATACCGATCATATATCTAGTACTACCTACGTATTACGTGTGTGTGCCCCCCCGCCCGTCGCCCTCTGCCCGCTGTTGGTGTGTGTGTGTACGCTGTGTGCTGTCGTGCTTGTGGTGTCTGCTCGCCGCCCTGCCTCCTCCCCACTACAGTAGTTAGATATATACGGATATGACGATCAACGATTATCCAGATTATCAACACGTACCAATCAGAGAGTAAAACAAGATAAGCTCCACTAAGAAATAAAATATTAAATAGTAATAGACAGATAGTAGCAGGAACCGGAGAGCGAGATGAGGACAGAGAAGACGATAGGACGGAGATAGAGAGCCTAGACCCGATAGAGAGTGAGAGATAAAACAGAGAAACAGGAGCAGAGAGGGGAAGAGAGATGTGAAGAGAGATAACGGGCAGTAGAGCAGACGAGTAGAAGAGAGGAAGAGCAGGCGAGGGCACCACCCCAAAGATAGACACGGAGGTAGCCCGAGCAAAGACCGATGAGTCGCAGAGAAGGCCCAAGAACCCCCGGATGCCCGACCGCGGAGGCCAGG
>NW_020869500.1:557740-570240 GCF_003789085.1 Penaeus vannamei
AAGGAGAGAAATGGGAAGAATGTGAATGTGAATAGAGAGGAGAGAAAAACGAGAATAATGGGAGGAGAGAAATGGGAAGAATGAGAATGTGAATTAGAGAGGAGAGAAAGATGAGAATAAGGGGGAGAAGGAGAGAAATGGGAAGAATGGAATGGAATTAGAGAGGAGAGAAAAGATGAGAATAAGGGGAGAAGAGAGAAATGGAAGAATGGGAATGTGAATAGAGAGGAGAGAAAGACGAGAATAAATGGGAGAATGAGAGAAATGGGAAGAATGAGAATGTGAATTAGAGAGGAGAGAAAGATGAGAATAAGGGGGAGAAGGAGAGAAATGGGAAGAATGAGAATGTGAATTAGAAAGGAGAGAAAGATGAGAATAAGGGGGAGAAGGAGGAGAGAAATGAAGAATGAGAATGTGAATTAGAGAGGAGAGAAAGATGAGAATAAGGGGAGAAGGAGAGAAATGGGAAGAATGGGGATATGAATAGAGAGGAGGAGAAAGACGAGAATAAATGAGAGAAGGGAGAGAAATGGGAAAGAAGAATGAGAATGTGAATTGAGAGGCAGAGAAAGATGAGAATAAGGGGGAGAAGGAGAGAATAAGGAAGAATTAAGGAGAGAAAGATGGAATAAGGGGAGAAGGAGAGAAAATGGAAGAATGAGATGTGAATTAGAGAGGAGAGAAAGATGAGAATAAGGGGGAGAAGGAGAGAAATGGGAAGAATGGGGATATGAAAAGGGAGGAGAGAAAGATGAGAATAAAGGGGAGAAGGAGAGAAATGGGAAGAATGAGAATGTGAATAGAGAGGAGAGAAAGATGAGAATAAGGGGGAGGAGAGAAATGGGAGAATGTGAATGAATTAGAGAGGAGAGAAAGATGAGAATAAGGGGGAGGAGAGAAATGGGAAGAATGAGAATGTGAATTAGAGAGGAGAGAAAGATGAGAATAAGGGGGAGAAGGAGAGAAATGGGAAGAATGGGGATGTGAAAAGGGAGGAGAGAAAGGTGAGAATAAAGGGGAGAAGGAGAATAATGGGAAGAATGGGAATGTGAATAGAGAGGAGAGAAAGATGAGAATAAGGGGGAGAAGGAGAAAAAGAATGGGGAATGTGAATAAAAGAGGAGAGAAAGATGAGAATAGGGAAGAAGGAGAGAAATGGGAAGAGAATGTGAATGTGAATAGAGAGGAGAGAAGATGAGAATAAGGGGGAGAGAGGAGAGAATGGGAGAATGGAATGTGAATAGAGAGGAGAGAAAGATGAGAATAAGGGGGAGAAGGAGAGAAATGGGAAGAATGGGAATGTGAATAGAGAGGAGAGACAGATGAGACATTAAGATTATACGAGGTTCAGCCCAATAATCATTATACAGACATGCATATACACAGAAATAAATGCAAATATACCTGACAGATTGATAGATAAATGTATATGTCAGATATGCATTTATTTTTCTGTGTATCCATGTCCATATATATATATATATATATATATATATATTATATATAATATATATATATATATATATATATATATATATAATGTGTGTATGTGTATGTGTGTGTTGTGTGTGTGTGTGTGTGTGTGTGTGTGTGTGTGTGTGTGTGTGTGTGTGTGTGTGAATATTCCTTGGGTTTGACAGATAAAAAGAAAAAAAAAAAAAAAATTCTTCTTACCTAAATCTGAACACGTTAACAACCATTCACTTTTTTCAACGAAGCCATCTACCTAAGGATAGCAACACTTCATCTAATTCTCCTTGAATCCTTCACTAAATAACTTCATTCCTTGAAACAAAGGAAAAAGAGGTGTAGAGTAACGTATTATTAATTACACGAACGCCCCCTGGATTCGCGGATTCGTGTATGCGAACGGGTGGTCGTGTTGCCCACTTGGAGTGTTTTTTTATTTTCAATGCCTTTTCTGACGCCCTTTTAGCAAGCCTTCTCATATTTCCTAAACGCTCCACCTCCAGAAGGATATATTGTAAGTTTTGGGTCCGATAGGAGCTCGTTCAACCCACACTCAAACCTCTTCTAATTTGGGTACATGGCCACCCCCTCCCGTGACACACAGCGGAGTCGCCACAGAGGACAGTTGACGGGTAACCTTGATCGTGAAGAGTTGTGTGTATATAGTCTGGGAGGACTCTTAACTTCTTTGATTTGTTCGTGTATTGTGCCTCACTGTTATATTTTATGATATACGGCGACGCTACCCAGTGTCAGTGATTCCCTGTGTCTATTCTGTGATCGTCGAGGCTACAGTAGCGATAGTGCTCAGTAAATAAAGTCGTTTGCAAAAACAGCTGACTACCACTCCCTTAGGTGGTAGTCAGGCCGGCTGTACCCCATTACCCCATGCCCACTGTGCTATATGATCTTAGATGTCTAGCACATTTTTTTTTTTAACCATTAACCCATTAACATATGCCCATACCCACATATTATTCACGGTTCGAGGATTACTCGTCGTTTTACTTATTGTGTTTTAGTATTGTGTTTTTACTTAAATTTTCATGGGGTTTTAGTTTATTGTCTTTTTACTTAAATTTCATGGGGTTTTAGTATTGTTTGTTTTACTTAAATTTCATGGGGTTTTAGTATTGTCTTTTACTTAAATTTCATGGGTTTTAGTATTGTTTTACTTAAATTTCATGGGGTTTTAGTCATTTTTATTAATAAATTCATGGGGTTTTAGTATTGTGTTTTACTTAAATTTCATGGGGTTTTAGTATTGTTTGTTTTACTTAAATTTCATGGGTTTTTTAGTATTTTTTACTTAAATTTCATGGGGTTTTAGTTCTGTTTTACTTAAATTTCATGGGGTTTAGTATTGTTTTACTTAAATTTCATGGGTTTTAGTATTGTCTTTTACTTAAACATGGGGTTTTAGTATTTTACTTAAATTTCATGGGGTTTTAGTATTGTCTGTTTTACTTTAAATTTCATGGGGTTTTAGTATTGTTTTACTTAAATTTCATGGGGTTTTAGTATTGTCTGTTTTACTTAAATTCATGGGGTTTAGTATTGTTTTTACTTAAATTTCATGGGGTTTTAGTATTGTCTGTTTTACTTAAATTTCATGGGGTTTTAGTATTGTTTTGTTTTACTTAAATTTCATGGGGTTTTAGTATTGTGTTTTACTTAAATTTTCATGGGGTTTTAGTATTGTCTGTTTTACTTAAATTTCATGGGTTTTAGTATTGTTTACTTAAATTCATGGGTTTTGGGGTTTTATGTTTACTTAAATTCATGGTTTTTTAATTTTATTTGTTTACTTAAATTTCATGGGGTTTTAGGTGATTTTGTTGTTTTTTACTTAAATTTCATGGGTTTTAGTATTGTCTGTTTTACTTAAATTTCATGGGGTTTTAGTATTGTTCCTTTACTTATAATTTCATGGGGTTTTAGTTGGTTTTACTTAAATTTTCATGGGGTTTAGTATTGTTTTACTTAAATTTTATGGGGTTTTAGTATTGTCTTTACTTTAAATTTCAATGGGGTTTTAGTAGATTTGTCTTGTTTTTACTACTTAAATTTACTCATGGGGTTTTAGTTGATTGTTTCTTACTTTTTAAAATTTCATGGGGTTTTAGTATTGTCTTTTACTTAAATTTCATGGGGTTTTAGTATTGTCTGTTTTACTTAAATTTCATGGGGTTTTAGTATTGTTTGTTTTACTTAAATTTCATGGGGTTTTAGTATTCTTGTTCTTTAAAATTTCATGGGTTTTAGTATTTCCTTTTACTTAAATTTCATGGGGTTTTTTGTATTATTTGTTCGTTTTACTTAAATTTCATGGGGTTTTAGTATTGTGTTTTACTTAAAATTTCATGTTTTAGATTTCATGGGGTTTTTAGTTTTGTTTGTCTGTTTTACTTAAAATTTCATTGGGGTTTTAGTATTGTCGTTTTTTTTAACTTTAAATTTCATGGGTATTTTAGTTTGTTTGTTTTACTTTAAATTTTCATTTGGGGTTTTGTATTGTGTGTTTTACTTAATTCATGGGGTTTTAGTATTGTCTTTTTAACTTTACAATTTCATGGGGTTTAGTTAATTGGTTGTTTTTTACTTAAAATTTCATGGGGTTTTAGTATTTGTGTTTTACTTAAATTTCATGGGGTTTAGTTTTTACTTAAATTTATTGGGGTTTAGTTTTGTTTTACTTAAATTTCATGGGGTTTTAGTATTGTTTTAGGTATGTCTTTACTAAATTTCAATTGGGTCATGTCATGGGTTTAGTGTATTGTTTTACTTAAATTTTCATGGGGTTTTAGTATTAGTCTGTTTTACTTAAATTATGGGTTTTAGTCTGTTTTTTTACTTAAATTCATGGGGTTTTAGTATTTTTTACTTAAATTCATGGGGTTTTAGTATTGGTTTTACTTAAATTTCATGGGGTTTTAGTATTGTCTGTTTTTACTTAAAATTTCATTTGGTTTTAGAGTATTGTCTGCTTCTGGTGTACTTAAATTTCATGGGGGTTTTTAGTATTGTTTTACTTAAATTTCATGGGGTTTTAGTATTTGTTTTACTTAAAATTTCTTGGGTTTTTTTAGTATTGTTTTACTTAAATTTCATGGGGTTTTAGTATTGTCTTTTACTTAAATTTCATGGGGTTTTAGTATTGTTTTACTCTTAATTTCATGGGGTTTTAGTATTGTGTCGTTTTACTTAAATTTTCATGGGGGTTTTAGTATTGTCTTTTCTAACTTTAAATTTCATGGGGTTTTAGTATTGGCCCTCTTTTACTTAAATTTCTGGGTTAGTAACTTTACTTAATTTGTGTCAATGGGGTGTTTAGTACTTAGTCTGTTTTACTTAAATTTCATCGGGGTTTTAGTATGACGTTCTTTTTTACTTAAAAATTCCATGGGTTTTAGCATTGCCTCGTTACTTAAATTTCAGGAGTTTTTTTTTAGGTATTGTTCTGGTTTTACTTTTTTAATTTCATCGTCTGGGGTTTAGTTAAGATTGTCTTTTACTATATCATTTCATTGGGGTTTTGAGATGTCTGTTTTACTTAAAATTTTTTCATGGGTTTTAGGTATATGTTTACCTTTTAAATTCATCTGGGGTTTTAGTTTTATTTGGTGTTTTACCTAAATTTCATGGGGGTTTTAGTTATTGTCTTTTTTTTTACTTAAATTTCATGGTTTTAGTAATTGTCTGTTTTACTTAAAATTTCATGGAGTGTTTTAGATTGTTTTTATCTTAAAACTTTCAGTGGATGTCTTTTTAAGTATCTTTCGTCCTGTTTACGTTAAATTTAATGGGGTTTGTATTGTATTGTTTTTACTTTAAATTTCTCATGATGGGGTTAGTATTTGTTTTACTTAAAATTTTAATGGTTTTAAGTCTATCGTGCTGTTTTACTTAAATTTCAATGCTATCGGAGCCCCTGGTTTAGTATGGTCTTGTTTTACTTACTCTTATAAATTTCATGGCTGATTTTAGTAGTAGTTATTTGTCTTTTACTTAAATTCCATGGGGCGGTTTTAGTATTGTTTTACTTAAATTCATGGGCGTTTTAGTAATTGTCTGGTTTTTTACTTAAATTTCATGGGGTTTTTAGTATTGTCTTTACTTAAATTTCATGGGTTTTTAGTATTGTTTTACCCTTAAATTTATGGGGTTGTAAGTATTGTCTGTTTTTTTCACTTAAATTTTCACGTGTGGGTTTGTTTCTTAGTATTGGCTTCTTACTCTATTAAATTTATGCATGGAGTATTATTTGTTTTTTTTTTCTAGTATCTAGCTGTTTTATTTACTTATAAATTTCCATGGGGTGGGATTTTTTTTTAGTATTTGACTTGGTCTTTTTTTTTTTTACTTTAAATTTCATGGGTTTTAGTATTGTATTTACTTAAAATTTCATGGGGTCTTTTAGTTTTTAAAAATTTGTTTTTGTCTGTTTTTCTTTATGTGTGGTAATTTCGATGTGTGGGTTTATTGTTATTGGGTGTTTTACCTTTAATTTCATGGGGGGTTTTTGTTAGTTATTGTTTTACTTTATATCTTATCGGTTTTTAGCTGTATCTTCGTCTTTTCTACTTAATATGGTATTTGTTTTTTAGTATTATCTGTTTTTACTTAAATTTTTCATGGGGTTTTTGTATTGTTTTACTTGAATATTTTTCATGGCGGTTTTGATGGGTGAGTAGGTGTTTAAGTATTTGTCTGTATGTTTTTACTTAAATTTCATGGGATGGCTTTTAGTATTGTCTGTTCTTTAGCCTTTAAATTCATGGGGTTTTAGTATTGTCTTTTACTTTAAATTTCATGGGGTTTTACGGGTTTATATTGTTCTTTTACATTAAAATTTCGATGGGGTTTTTATAGTTGTCCTTTTTACCTATAAATATCTATGCGGGTTATTTAGTATGTCTTTTACTTTGAAATTTCATGGGGTGGGCGTCGATTTTAAGTAATTTTCTGTCTGTTTTACTTAAATTCATGGCGTGGGGGTTTTTAGGGAGGTGTGTGTTGGTTCAGCTTAAATTTTATTTTGGGGTGTTGTTAGATCATCTATTTTTACTTCAATTTCAGGGGTTTTTGATTGTCTTTTTTCTTTAAAAATTTCATGCGGGTTTTTAGTTATTAGTTCTGTTTTACTTGAGAATTTGCCTGTGGTTCTTTAGTATCTGTCCTGATTTAGTTAAATTTTATGGGGTTTTAATTTGTTTTCTTTTTTACTACTTTATTTTAATTGGGTACATAATATTTTATTGTTTTTATTAGGGTTTGTGTTCGTAGCTTTCAACATTAACCGCTTTATGGGGTACATGTATTAAACTTTGCAGGTTTTACTGCTTCTGCTTTTATTTATCTAGGTTTCATTTTATTCTTTTCTCGAAGAATTTACATCTTGTTCAATCAGTTGTAGTTAAATGTGTGTTTTTTTTTTTTTTTAGCGGGTTTTTGCTGTTCTTTTTTCTGATTTATTTCTCAGTAGATTTTTAATTCTACTTTTTACTCTTTATTTGCAAATTTTTGTGTTAGTTGTTCTTGTTTGTTTGTTTTATAGGTCTGGCCTACCAGAGTAACCCATTTATTTTCAACGTTTTTTAACACATTGTTGCCAATTCTTTTTTTTGTCTAATTTAATGATTTATTAATTTTTATGAATTGTAGTTTTACCAATGGCTCTTTTTTTTAATATTATTTATTTTATTTTTTATTTTTTTATTCACACTTGATATTTTTTTTTTTTATTATTGTGTAAGTATAAAGTGCTAACTGTGGAAAACTCCTTTTTGTATTTTGGTGTTTATTATCAACTGTCTTTTTAAATATTTATTTCTTGGTGTGCTGCCTGGTCGTTTTGTGAACCTGGTTTGGTAGTGAAAGACAATCTTGTCAGATATGGTGTGTTGATATTAGCCGCCCAGAATCAGCGTGTTTTTTTTGCGCACCCAAAAAAAGCTGACAGAGTACACATTTTTTCACGTTCCATGTGGTAAGGGTTGATGGGCCGGCACGGCATTTTTTGCGATTACGCGGCACTTCGGCCCTCACAGTTCGCAGGGGTGCTCTCCCGCCCTCTTTCATCCTCTTTGTCCCCTCTCTCTCTCTCTCTCTTTCTTTCTTTCTCTTCTCTCTCTCTCTTCTCTCTCCTCTCTCTCTCTCTCTCCTTTCTCTCTCTCTCTTCTTTCTCTTTCTCTCTCTACTCTTCTCTCTCTCTTCTCTCTCTCTCTCTTCTCTCTCTCTCTCTCTCTCTCTCTCTCTCTCTCTCTTTCTTTCTTTCTTCTCTCACTCTCTCTCTCTCTCTCTCTCTTCTCTCTCTCTCTCTATACTATATATATATATATATATATATATATATATATATATATATATATAATATATGGCCCCGCAATAGACCTCCGCAGCCAGGGTTCTCGCCACCGACCTGGAGGAACGCAGGACTTGAGGCCGAACCCCGCCCCTCCCGAGCCAGAGGGGGCGGGGGTTCGGCTCATATATAGTGCTGCCTGATGCCCGCGGCGGTTTGCGACTTGTGTCCTCGAACTTACCATCATAATATTATTGTTCTTTGATGATGATGTCACTGTTATCAGCAATCTATATAACCATCATTACCTTTATTTTCTATTTTTTTTTGTTTACTGCTTTCATTCAGTTGGAAGCCCGACTTAAGGACCGTTTGGTGCTGACCCGCATGGGGGGGGGGGGAGGGAGAAAAATCGAGAGAGAAGAGAGAGAGAGAGGGGGGGGGGGGTGGAGGAAAATCGAGAGAGAAAGAGAGAGAGAGAGGGTGGAGAAAAAAATCGAGAGAAAAAGGAGAGAGAGAGAGAGGGGAGAAAAGAGAGAGAGAAAGAGAGGGGGGGAGAAAAATCGAGGAGAGAAGAGAGAGGGGAGAAAAATCGAGAGAGAGAGAGGAGAGAGAGAGAGGGGCGGGTGGAGAAAAATCAGAGCAGAGAAAGAGAGAGAGAGTGGGGGGGGGCAGAAGAAAAATTCGACTAAGAAAGAGGAGAGCGTGGGGGGCGGGAGAAAAATCGATAGGAGACAGAGAGAGAAGAGTGGGGGGGAGAACAAAATCGATCAGAGAAAGATGAGAGAGAGTGGGGGGGGGGGAGAAAATCGAGAAGAAGAGAGAGAGAGTGGGCGGGGGGAGAGAAAGAGGAGGAGAGAGGGGGAGAAAATCGAGACGAGAACAAGAGAGTGGGGGGAAAAAAGAAAGAATAATACCGATAAAACACGACGAAGAGCGAGTGCGGGGGGGAGAAAAATCTGACGCAGAGCAGAAACGACGAGAGCAGAGTGGGGGGGGGCGAGACAAATCTGTTCGAGAGAAAGAGAGAAGGGCAGAGCGACAGCGGGGGCCGAGAAAAATCGACGAGAGAAAGAGAGACGAGAGAGCGGCAGGAGGGAGAAAAATAGACGAGAGAAAGAGAGGACCGAGAGAAAGATGCCCTCGAGAGAGAGAGAAGAGAAAGAGAGAGAGAGGGAGGGAGAAAAAATCGACGGAGAGAGAGAGGGGAGAGCAAAATCGAGAGAGAAAGAGAGAGTAGAGAGAGAGGGGAGGAGAAAAAATCGAGAGAGAGAAAGAGAGAGAGAGAGGCGGAGGAGAGAAAAATCGAGAGAGAAAGAGAGAGAGAGAGGGGGGGGGGTGAGAGAAAAATTCGAGAGAGAAAGAGAGAGAGGAGGGGGGGGGAGAAAAATCGAGAGGAAGAGAGAGAGAGAGGGGGAGGGGAGAGAAAAATCGAGAGAGAAAGAGAGAGGGAGAGGGGAAGAAAAATCGAGAGAGAGAAAGAGAGAGAGAGAGAGGGGGGGAAGAAAAATCGAGAGAGAAAGAGAGAGAGGGGAAAAAATCGAAGAGAGAAGAGCAGAGAGAGAGAGAGAGGGGGGGAGGAGAAAAAACCATTGGAGAGAGTGAGAGGGGGCGGAGAAAATCCGAGAGAGAGAGAGAGAGGGGAGGAGAAAAATAGAGAGAGAAAGAGCCAGGAGAGGGGTGGAGAAAAAATTGAGAGAGAAGAGAGAGAGAGAGGGGAGGGAGAAAAATCGAAGGAGAAGAAAGAGAGAGAGAGAGGGGGAGAAAAAATCGTGCGAGAAAGAGAGAGATAGAGAGGGAGATAATCGAGAGAGAAGAGAGAGAGAGAGAGGGTGTGAAAAATCGAGAGAGAAAGATGAGAGAGGGGAGGGAGAAAAATCGAGAGGAGAAGAGAGAGAGCGAGGGAGAGGGGGGAGAGAAAATCGGAGAGAAAGAGAGAGAGGAGAGGGAGGGGGTGAGAAAAATCGTGCGAGAAAGACGAGGAGAGAGAGAGGGGGCGGGCAGAAAAATCGAGAGAACAGAGAGAGGGAGAGGGGGGCGAAGAAAAATTCGATGCGACAGAAAGAGAGAGAGAGAGAGAAGGAGAAAAATCGAAGAGAGAGCAGAGAGAGGACACAGATGCCCAGTCGCAGTTCCAATCGCAACATGCAGGCGTATGGCGACTCTCCTGAAGGCCCGAGCAGTCACACCGTCCACCGCTACCTGTCCCCGTTTAAAAATTAGCTATCTGCCAGGTAATCACCAGTCGTCACTTCTCTCCTTGTCTGGGCTTGATATTCTTCATTTCTATATATCAAACAGTTGGCACAGCTTAGCAATGGCCAAAATTTGAAACTTACACGTTAAACGACATCTAGTATTACGATGAGGGGTTCAGGTAATTAGATCGGTTACTGAACTGAGAAACAAAAAAATTATCTCTCTCCCTCTTAGTCTTCTCTTTTCTTTCCTCTTCCTCACTCTCCCTCTTCCTCTTTCCTCTCCCCTAATCCCTCTACCTCCTCCCTCTCCCTCTCTTTCTCGTAGAACCCTGAGTTCTTACTCTTTCTCCTATCACTATCTTTAATATATCTCAATGTTTTTTTAGAAAACAACAGGACAGAGAATAGAAGAAAAAAAGAAACAAGGAAGATCAGAGATAGATACCAAATATCAATCCTTTTAATTTTCCATGAACATTGCAGCAAACGAGACAAGAAAATTCCATTACTATTAATTGTTAAATTCTGAACCTTTAGAGGATAACTATTAATAATCTATTGTGAAAATGATGTCGCATTTGAACGGGACTATCCTATGAATTTACCACACTGTGTCAAAGAGAGATGAGAGCAGAGAGAGGGAGGAATAGAAGGGAGCAGGGAGAGGGAGGGGGAGGAGGAGGGGAGGAGAGAGAGGTGGAGAGAGAGAGCGAGAGGAGAGATTGAGAGAGAGAGAGAGATGAGAGAGAGAGAGGAGAGAGCGAAGAAGAGGCACGCGAGAAATAAATAAATTAGAAAAGCGACAGTGGACTCTGCGCATGTTCCTTCATTCCCAGGTTTCGACACCAAACTCTCCAAACCTTCGTGTTCTTCACTTTCTTCCTTCCTCTCAACTTCGATAATCCTCCCCCCACTCTTCCTCTTGGCTCCCTCTCTTCTCAACTCTCTCCCTTTCCATCTTCATCTTGGCTTCCTTTTCCCTTCTCTTCTTCAGCTCCCTGCACTTTTCCCTCATTCCTCGTGCGCGGCTCCTTTCCCCCTTCTCTTCTCATATCTTCTTTATATCTCTCTTCTCGGTTCCTCTTCCCTCTCTCCCTCTCCTTTTCCTTTTCCTCCTTCCCTCCCTCCCTCTCTCCCTTTTCCTTCCTCCCCCCCCCCCCCTTTTGCCCCCTCCTTCCCTCCCTCATTCTCCCTCTTCACCTCCCTCCCTCCCTCCCTTCCCTCCTTTCTCTCCCTCCCTCCTTTCCCTCCCTTCCTTCCTTCCCCCCTTTGCCCCCCTCCCTCCCTCTCTCCCTTCCTTCCTTCCTCCCTCCCTCTCTCCCTCCTTCCCTCCCTCCTCTTCCCTATCCTTCCTACCCCCCTTGTCTTCCCTCCCTCTCTCCCTTCCTTCCCTTCCTCCTTCTCCTTCCTTCCCCTTCTCCTCCTCCCCCCCCTTCCTTCCCTCCCTCCTTCCCATCCTTTCCCTCCCTCTCTCCCCTTCCTTCCCTTCCTCCAAGGGACCACGAGTGTCCCCCCACTCCGCCTTAAACAAGATTTCGGCTAACGAGGTCACGCTGACCGATGAAAACATTTGGACCTGTCTTTGTTCTGCGANAGGGAGAGAGAAAGAGGGAATGTACGAAAGGGAGGGAGAAAGAGGGAAACGGAGAGTGGAAGATGGAGGGAGGAAAGGAAAAAGAGAGAAGGAGGTTGGAAGAGGAAAAGAGGGAGAGGGTGGGAGGAAGAGGGATTGCGAGAGGGAGAGAGAGAGGGAAAGGAGAGGAGGAAGAGGGACAGGGAAAGAAAGAGGGAGGGAGGAAGAGCGACAGGGAAAGAGAGAGGGAGGGAGAGGTGGAGAGAGAAAGACGGAGGGAAGGAGAAAGAGAGGGAGGGTAGGAGGGAGGAAAGGGAGGGAGAGAGGATGAGACAGTAAACGGGTGGGTGAACACGAAGAGAGAGAGAGAGAGAGAGAGAGAGAGAGAGAGAGAGAGAGGAGAGAGAGAGAGAGAGAGAGAGAGAGAGAGAGAGAGAGAGAGAGAGAGAGAGAGAGAGAGAGAGAGAGAGAAGAGAGAGAGCGAGAGAGAGAAAGAGAAAGAGAAAGAGAGAAAGAGAAGAGAAGCAGAGAGAGGGAAGGGGGGCGGGGACAAAATGACGCAGTGAGAGCACATCCCGCTTATGTAGACAAAGCATAGATACAAGAGAGCAGAATCATAATTAAACAAAGGTTAGGCCTATAGTCGAGGCAATTAATTAAAATACATCTCTAATGCCCGCATTTAATTAATAATTATCGCTGTTGTGGCTGGATACATTTTTAAGCTTTAAATTATAAAAAAAAACGTTAAAACCATAAAAAAAAACAAAAGCACATACTTCTCATAAATACAAAGTTTAATAAGCTTCTTTAATCATTTTGAAAGCTTCAGCAGCATAAGCACCTGAACTGACTTTATGAAACTGATCCATAAAAGACATCATTTGTACTTAACTAATAAACTATTTCCAAGAATACAATTCATCTTATTAATGCTATTGTTCTCTCTCTC
>NW_020869500.1:575240-580240 GCF_003789085.1 Penaeus vannamei
TATACATACATACATACTTACATACTTAAATATTTACATACACAAATACATACATACATACACATACATACATACATACTTACATGTACATACATACATACATACATACTTAAATACATACACAAATACATACATACACAATACCATGTACACATGCACACATACATACATATATACCTACTTACATGCATACATACATATATACATATATAGGAGTGCATCTATGTATACACAAATCTAATGGTCATGTAGATATATGGATAAATAAGTGGAGATGCAGGAAGGAAAAGGGAGACAGAAATAGATAGAAAGAAGAGGTATATAGATAAAGAGAAAGACAGATGGATAGATAGATAGAGGGAGAGAGAATTTAATAGAAAGGGAGGCAGACAGACAGCTAGAAAGATAGATGGATACATAGATAGGTATAAAGATAGGCAAAGAGTGTGAGAGGGATAGGTACATAGATACATATATGCAATGAAAAAACACAGTACCGTGTTGATAATATGGAAGAAAACCCACAATGCACAAACTAGATTTATTGAGGAAAGTGAGACAACAGTTTCGGAATCGTCTCAATTCATCTTCAGACACGAAGATGGAATCCGAGGACGATTCGAAACTGTTTGTCTCACTTTCCTCAATAAATCTAGTTTGTGCATTGTGGGTTTTCCTTCCAGATACATAGATAGGCCATAAAGAAAGGCAGAGGAGAATTGGAGAGAGATGAGAGAGAGGGAGAGAGAGAGAGAGAGAGAGAGAGAGAGGAGGAGAGAGAGAGAGAAGAGAGAGAGAGAGAGAGAGAGAAGAGAGAGAGGAGAGAGAGAGAGAGAGAGAGAGAGAGAGAGAGAGAGAGAGAGAGAGAGAGAGAGAGAAGAGAGGTTAGATAGATAGATAGATTAGATAGAGGAGAGAGAGAAGAGAGAGAGAGAGAGAGAGAGAGAGAGAGAGATGAGAGAGAGAGAGAGGAGAGAGAGAGAGAGGTAGATAGAAGATAGGAGAGAGGGAGAGAGAGAGAGAGAAAGAGAAAGAAGAGAGTTAGATAAATAGGTAGATAGATAGATAGAGAGAGAGAGAGAGAGAGAGAAAGAGAAGAGAGAGAGATAAATAGGTAGATAGATAGATAGATAGAGAGAGAGAGAGAGGAAGACAGATAGGAAAAACGCACACACACCTCTCTTAAGTCAACCAGACCACGAACACAAACGCGCGTGTCCCTCACACACACACAACACATTCACACGCCCATGTCTAATGAGAATCAGTCAAATCGCTCATTAATTCGTTTCCATCCATAGGATTCCCACACTCACCCCTCCCCCCCTTCCCCCCCTACCCCTCCCTTCCCCCTTCATACTCTCCACCTCCTCTCCTGCCCCTCCCATCCACGGCTCTCCCTCCCCTCCCCTCCCCTCCCGGTCACCACCTCTCCCCTCCCCTCCCTTCTCCTCCCCACCACCTCTCCCACATCCCTCCCTCCCGTCCCCACCACCTTCCCCCAACACCTATCCCCCACCTCCACCCCTCCCACACCACACCTCTCCCATCCCTCCCCTCTCCTCCCATCCACGGCTCTCCCACACCTCCCTTCCCCTCCCTTCCCTTCCCCTACCCCTATCCTTCCCTCCCATCCATACCTCTCCCCACCGTCCTCTCCTCCCCTCCCCATCCACGGCTCTCCCACACCTCCCCTCTCGTCCCCTCCCCTCCCCTCCCTTCCCTCCCCCGCCCATTCACAGCTCTCCCTCCACGCCCCCTCCCCTCCCTCAACACCTATCACCCACCCCCACCCCTCCCCACCACACCTCTCCAACACTTCCCCTCCCACCCACACTTCCCCCAACACCTATCCCCACCCTAACCCCTCCTGTCCCCACCACACTTCCCCCACCACACTATCCCCCATCCCCCCCACCCACACTTCTCCCACACCTCCCTTCCCGTACCCCTCTCCCCTCCCCTCCCCTACCCTTCTCTCCCCATCCCCCAACACCCTATCCCCCCATCCACCCCTCCCACCCACACTTCTCCCACACCTTTGGCTGACTGCCTTGTCGCGGCCTCCTCCTTCGCCCCGCCCTCTCCTCAGGGGTCAAAGGTCAAGTGGCAGCAAGGGGTGACGAGATACTGATGGGTATCTGTGGGCGTGGAATGGAGTCTGTTGTCGTCCTCCTTCTTCTCTCCTTTTTCTCTTGTTTTCTTCTTTCTCTTTGCTTTCTGTTTTTTCTTTCTTTTCTCTTCTTGTTTCTTATTTTGTTTGTCTGTTTGTCTTTCTGTCTGTCTCTGGTTTTCTCCTTTTCTTCCTCTTTCTCTGATTTTTCCCTTTTTTCCCTTCCCTTCTGTTATCATCCTTCCTTCTTTCTTTTTCTTCTTCTTTCCCGTCTTCCTTCTTTCGTCTCTTACATTTCTTGCTTCCTATCGACGTTTTTCTGTTTCCCTTTCTTTCATTCTCTTTCTTGTCATTTTTCCTTCACTTCCTTCTTCTTTCCATTTTCTATCATCCTTACGCTCTTTTCCTAATCCCTCCTCCCCCTTTTATTCCATCTATCCCTCTTCCCTGACATCACAGCATCCCTTTTTCCCCTCCTCATTCTTCCTTCCTCTCCTTTCTCTCCTTCATCTCCTTTCTCTCCTCCTCCCTTCTTCCTTTCCTTGCCTCTCCTTCCGCTCCTTCCTCCTTCCTTTCTTCCTTCCACCTTTCCTTCCTCTCCTTCCTTCTCCTTCATCTCTTCATCTCTCCCTCTTTTTCCTTCCTTCCTCTCCTTCATCTCCTTTCTCTCCTCCTCCTATCTTCCTTCCTTCCTCTCCTTCCGCTCTTCCTCCTTCCTTCCTTTCCTCCTCCTCCTCCTTCCTTCCCTCCTTCCTCCTTCCTTCTTCTTCCCTCCTTCCCCCTTCTCCTCTCATATCCCCTTCCACGCCCTTATTCCCGCCCATCCTCTTCTGAGCCTTCTACCCTTCCCTCCTCATCCCCGCCCATAGCCAATTGGTTCCTGATACACCGTGGCCGCCTCTCACGCCCCTTTTCCCTGATACTTACCCCCGCCTGACGCCCCTGCCCCCCTGACCCCCCTCTGACACCCCTGCTCCCCGGCCCTCCTGACCCCCCTGATCCCTTGACGCCCCCTACCTTACCTTACCTTTGTACCTGAGATCGTTCCCAGAATACCTGCGCCCCCCCCCTTCCCCCCCTTTCTCGTCTCGTTCACCTCCTCTTCCCCCCCTCCCTCCCCCCCCCCCCCTGTCGCTCTGGCAGGGGTATTTCATCTCACTCTCCTCTCCCCCCACCTCCTCCCTCTAACCCCTCTCCTCCCTACCCCTTACCCCCCCCCTCTCGTCTATCCCCTACTCATACCCATACCCCGTACCGTTTACTGTACTCTCACTCTCCCCCTCTCTTACCCCTCACCCCTCCTCTACCTTCTCCCCTACCCCTCACCCCCCTCTTACCCCTCTCCCCTAACCCCTTACCCTCACCCTCCCCCTCACGCCTCTCCCTACCTTTCACCCCTTCCTCTACCGCCTCTCCCCTACCCTTCACCCCTTCCTCTACGCCCTCTCTCCTACCCCACTCCATCCTCTACCCTCTCTCTACCCTCCCCCCTCTCTACCCTCCTCTACTACCCCCCACTCCACCCTCTACCCTCCCCCTACCCTTACCCCTCTATCCCTACCCCTCACCCCTCTCTACCCCTCTCTCCTACCCTCACCCCTCTACCCCTCTTCCCTACCCCCACCCCCCCTCTATCCCCTACCCCCCTCTATCCCCTACCCATACCCCTACCCCCTACCTATCCGTCACGCCGCGTCTCATCTTAGACGTTAAGTAACACATCACCTAAAATTATCCTTATTGACATCCACACCCCGTTTGGAGAGGGCAGGGGATGGAAGAGGGAAGGGGAGAGGGAAGGGAAAGAGAATGGGAGATGAGAGAGGAAGGGAGGGGAGGGGGAAGGGGAAGGGGAAAGAGAGGGGAGGGGAAAAGAGGAATGGGAGGGAAGGGGAAAGAGGAATAGGAGGGGGAGAGAAAGGAAGGAAGGGAGGGAAAGGGGAAAGAGGAATGAGAGAGGGAAGGGAGAGGGAAGGGGAAAGAGGAATGGACAGGAAGAGAGAGAGAAGGAAGGGAGGGGAATAGAGAAATGGGAGGGAAGGGGGAGAGGGAAGGGGAAAGAGGAATGGGAGATGAAGAGAGGGGAAAGAGGAATAGGAGAGAGCAGGGGATGAGAGAGGAATGGAAAGAGGAATGGGAGGGGAAGAGAGAGAGAAGGAAGGGAGGGGATAGAGAGAGAGAGGGGAGAGGGAAGGGGAGGAGGGAAGGGAGGGAAGGGGAAAGAAGAATAGGAGGGGAGAGAGAGGGAAGAGAGGGGAGGGGAAGGAAAAAGAGGAATGGGAAGGGAGGGGGAGAAGGGAAGGGAAGAGGAATGGGAGATGAAGAGAGGAGGGGAAAGAGAATGGGAGGGAAAAAGAGGGAATGGGAGATGAGAGGGGAAAGGGGGAGAGGAAGGGGAAAAAAGGAATGGGAGAGAGGAAAGGGAGGGGAAAGAGGGAATGGGAGATGGGAGAGGGAACGGGGAAAGAGGAATAGAGGCGGAGGAGAGAAAGAAGGAAGGGAGGGGAAAGGGGAAAGAGGAATGAGAGAGGGAAGGGAGAGGAAGGGGAAGAGGAATAGGCGAGGAAGAGAGAGAGAAGGAAGGGAGAGGAAAGAGAAATGGGAGGGAAGCGGGAGAGGGAAGGGAAGAGGAATGGAGAGGAGAGGAGACAGAAGGAAGGGAGGGGAAAGGGGAATGGGAGATGAGAGAGGGAAGGGAGGGGAAAGGGTGAAAGAGGAATGGGAGAGGAAAGAGAGAGAGAGGGAAGGGAGGAAGGGGAAAAGAGGAATGGGAAGGAGGGGAAAAGAGAAGGAAGGGAGGGAAAAGATGAATGTGAGAGGATGAGAGAGGGAAGGGAGGGGAAAGAGGAATGGTAGAGGAAGGAGAGAGGGATAGAGAGGAAGGAAG
>NW_020869500.1:585240-600240 GCF_003789085.1 Penaeus vannamei
AACAATACACAAATACACTATACACTATGGCTGGGTATACACACGCGGAAAAATAACGCTTTACCCAGACTTAGTGTATGTAAAAAGGGGACTTAAAACTGTGTATAAAGCCCTTGTATTTGCTTGATGGATAGCTTGAGGCGAACCCAAGAAAATTCATATCCTTTCATATCCGCGGCAATCTATCTCGCCAAGATGGAGTTGAAAGCGGATGCGGGGCGGGGTTGCCGAACGCCGATTAATATCGCGAATTAAACCTGGATATGTAGTCTACCTCTGGAGGGAAGGTAACGGTGGGGGTTGAGGGGAGGAGAGAGAGGGAAGAGAGTGAGATGGGGGAGGGAGGGAAAGAGAGAGAGGAGAGAAAAAGAAAGAAAGCGAGAGAGACAGACAGGTAGAGACAAACAGCCTAACAAAGAGAGAGAGAAAGACAGACAGAGACAGACAGAGATAGATAGATAGAGTAAGAGAGGGAGACAGAGAGAGACAGCCTAACAGAGAGATAGAGATAGATAACGATAATAAAGATAACAATGATAAATACAATGACAAAAAATAATAGCAACAATGATAACAATAACAATAATGATAATAATGATGATGATAATGACGATAATAGTTATGATAACAATTATGATAATGATGATAATGATAATAATGATAATAATAACAATAATGGTAATAATAATAATGGTGATAGCAACAATAATAATAATAATAATGATAATAATAATAATAATTATAATAATAATAATAATAATAATAATAATAATTAATAATATAATAATAATAATAATAATAAAATAATGATAATAATAATAATAATAATAATAATAAATAACAATAATGATAATAATAATAAAATAATAAAATAATAATAATAATAATTAATAATACACTACAACTACTAATAATGCATAATAATAATAATAATAATAATACAGAAATAATAATAATGATGATGACAGTGACAATGATAAATATAACATGATAATAACAATAATAATAAAGAATAATAACAATAATAACAACAATAATAATAAATAATAACAATAATAATAACAACATGAATGTCAGCATATTACAGAGATGGTTTCTAATATTCTAATGTCTTGCAAGAAAACACATTATCACAATGAAACCGAGATGGAAAATGGAAAACTTTTATTATTAGGATATACTTTTATACAAAACAAATGGTAGATATTATTTACCGATCAAGAAATTGAAACTGAAAATCAATCCTATTTTATAACATTCAAGAATAATGTAAAACTAAAAAGGAAAAGATTTTGACAAAAGAGAAGAAATATAATAATAAGGATAAATCATTTTGAAATAGAAATTACAAAAACATTGCGAAAATATTAAATAAAATATATTACTAAAGTAAAATAAAAAAAAAATACTAAAAATATTAATATAAAATTATATAAAATATGAAATAAAATATATTACTAAAATAAAATAAAAAATATTACTAAAAATATTAATATAAAATAATATACAATATCAAATAAAATATATTACTAAAATAAAATAAAAATATTAAAAATATTAATATAAATTGATATAAAATATCAAAATAAAACATATTACTAAGATAAATAAAGATACTACTAAAAATATTAATTAAAAATATTAAAGAAAATATATTACAAAACAAAATAAAAATATTACTAAAATATTAATATAAAATTATATAAAATATCAAATAAAAACATATTACTAAGATAGAATAAAATACTACTAAATATTAATATAAAATAATATAAAATATCAAATAAAATATTACTAAAATAGATAAAATACTAAAATATTAATAAAATAACATGAAATATCAAATAAAATATATTACTAAATAGACTACAAATACTAAAAATATTAATATAAAATAACATATAATATCAAATAAACTATATTACTAAAATAAAATTAAAATAACATAAAATATTAAATAAAATATATTACTAAAATAAATTGAAAATAACATAAATATTAAATAAATATATTACTAAAATAAAATAAAAATATTACTAAAAAATATGAATACAAAATATATAAAACATTAAATAAATTATTACTAAAATAAAATAAAATATTACTAAAATATTAATATGAAATAATATAAAACATTAAAATAAATATATTACTAAAATAAATCAAAATATTACTAAAAATTTAATACAAAATATATAAAAATATTAAATAAAATATATTACTAAAATAAGATAAAAATATTACTAAAATATTACGAAAATGCATACACTAAATAATCACAAACAAGAGATGCAAAACAGGAACAGAAATTTCCCAAAAGAAAAAAGAAATACATTAAAATACATTCACAGGAAAATACAAAAACTCCAAAGATTTTTTTAAAGACAAGCAGAATTGTAAATTATGAATTTGACATGCACTATGAAGCCTCGTGATGGAATATAAATGTTCTTTACATAAGATAAGAAGAATGTTGATATAATATTAAAATTCACAGTGCTTGGATCAAGATATATATGTGAGTGTGTGTGTGTGTGTGTGTGTGTGTGTGTGTGTGTGTGTGTGTGTGTGTGTGTGTGTGTGTGTGTGTGTGTGTGTGTGTGTGTGTGTGTGTGTGTGTTGTGTGTGTGTGTGTGTGTGTGTGTGTGTGTGTGTGTGTGTGTGTGTGTGTGTGTGTGTGTGTGTGTGTGTGTGTGTGTGTGTGTGTGTGTGTGTGTGTGTGTGTGTGGTGTGTGTGTGTGTGTGTGTGTATTACTATCGTGCCTATATAATTTCTCCATTATCGACTTTAAATTGATTAAACTTTTTCATACATTACCGTTATCAAGTTATATTAGTCCCATTATCACCATCATCAACATTTCTCTCCATTATTCCTATTCATCCATTTATCCATCACCCCAAATAGTGAAAAAAATAATCATTCGTATTTTCTAATCCCAATTTTCTCTCGGTTTTACAATCCTCTCCCATTCATTCTCTAGTCACATTCTCTCGCCATTCATACCCCATTTTCTATTCTGCGTTCCCCCCTCTTTCGCATCATTAAAATACCATAACATCATTCTCTTTCCTTCCTCTCTATTCTCTTCTCACCTCCTCTTCCTCCTTTTATTCGGCCCAATAACCGTACTTGATTCGTATTTCTCGCCTATGCGTCTCTGCTGTTTCTGTTCTTGCCGAAAAAGTAGTGGGGATGAATTTGGAGTGTAAATCTATGTCATTATTACTATCATTATTCTTGTTATCATCATTATTATTATCGTGCTTATTATTGTTATTATCATCATGAATATGGTTATTGTTGATATCATGATTATTATCATTATTATTATTATCATACTATCATGTTATCATCATTTATCATCATCGTGATTATTTTCATTATCATTATCATGATTATTGTTAATATTATTATCATGATTATTATATTATCATTGCTGTTATATTATTTTCATTATCATTATCATTTTGTTTATTATTAATTGTTATTATATTATTATTAATTATTATATTATTAATCATTATTATCATCATTGTTTCATTATATCATATCATATTGATTATTATTATTATTATTATTATTATTATCATTATTATTATTACTACCATTATCATTATTTCATTATGTTATGATTACCATTTTCATGTCTTTATTCTTAAGATTATTCTCATTATCATTATTATCATCCTCATTATTACCATCATCAAAATCAATGCTATTATTATCATCATTTCTTTTTACTACCATCATCATTACCATAACGCTATCATCATCATTATCATTTATTACTCTTATCATCATCATCATCATCATCATCATCATCATCATTATCATCCTTCAAGAACGACACACATCATCAAACAGTCTATCAAAGACACTTTTAAAAAGAACTAAAAATAATTAAAAAAAAAAGTGACTAAATTCATCCAGACAACATCGGATTGCCACTTCACACTGCCAAAAGACGGTTAAAGATCTTACACAACTCTTAAGAATATTTAAGTATTCTTAATGATGTGTAGGTTGTGGGGGGGAGGGGGGAAGGGGAGGGGAGGGGAGGGAGGAGGCGAGGGCGAGGGAGAGAGGAGGAAGATGAGGAGGAGGTGGAGGTGGAAGGAAGGAGGAGGTGGAAGAGGTGGGAAAGGAGGAGGAAGAAGAAGAAGAAGGAAAGAAGAAGAAAGAAGAGGAGGAGGAGGAAGGAAGAGGAAGAAGGAAGGGAGGAGGAGGAGAGGAGGAAGGTGGAGGAGAGGAGGAGGAAGAAGAGAAAGAAGAAAAGAGAAAGAAGAAGAAGAAAGGAGGAAGAGAAGGAAAAGTATTGGGAGGAGGAAATCAGAATGAGAAAAGGAGGAAGAGGAAGAGGAGGAGGAGGAGAAAGAGAATAAGACACAGACAGACAAACAGAAAGACAGAGAGAAAGAAAATGAGAAACAGACAGACACACAGACACACAGGAAAAAAAGAAATAGACAGACCTGATAGACAACAAAAGAAAGAGAAAGAGGTAGATATATCATGAAAGGATTTTTTCAGAATAAGAATGGGAGAGAAAAGAGATTATGGGAAGAAGAAAGAAAGCAAGAAAAACGTTTTCAGAATGGTATTGGACTTCCCCTCACCCCCCTCCCTCTCCCCCTCCCCTCCCCCACACAACTCCGAGGCTAGAGCACATAATGAGAGAGAGAGAGAGAGAGAGAGAGAGAGAAACGGATGAAATGGAAATAAAAAGACGAGAGAAAATGGATTCCACATCGATTCCCACCATACCTCCTCCCCCTCCTCCCCCCTCCTTCCAACATCCCCCCACCTCCTTACCCACCACAACCTCCACCACCTTTCGCCTTCCTTCACTCCCCTTCCCACCTTTCCCTCTCTCCTCCCCTCCCTCCCTCTCCCCTCTCCCCCTTTCTCCCTTTCCCCTCCCACCGCCCTTTCCCTCCCCCCCTCCCTCCCGCCCTTCCCTTCCCCCTCCCCTTTCCTCCCTCCCCTTTTTCCCCTCCTCCCCTCCCTTCCAACATCCTCCCCCCCCTCCCCCTCCCCTTTCTCCCCTCCCTCCCCTTCAATCCCGCTCTTTCCCTCCCCCTCCCCTCTTTTCTCCCCTCCTCCCCTCCCCTTCCAAACCCCTTCCCCCCCCTCCCCCTCCCTTCCCCCCTCCCCACCCCCTCCTCCTTCCTCCCTCTTAAGAAAGCTCATTTGAAATGGCTGTCTTAAGATATTGGAGCACTCCCCCCTCCCCCTCCCTCCTCCTCCTTCTCCCCCTCCCCCACTTATCGGAACCTCACCCCCCCCCTCCTCCTCCTTCTCTCTCCCTCCCCCACTTATCGGAACCCCCCCCCCCCCTCCTCCTTCTCCCTCCCCCACTTATCGGAACCTTCACCCCTCTCCCCTCCCCCCCCGCTAAGTTCTTGATTAAAGAGGTCGTGTTAATTAAAGAATTGGCAATACCGTTAATTATTCTAATCAATTCAGGTATAATCAGGTGTCATTACCACTCGTCATAAAATATGTATACATTATTTTTTTCCCTTTTTTTTTATCAAATTCATTATGCGACACAATGGTGATGCCGGATTTATATTTAATTGGATTTTTATAATTAGGCTTGACAAAAAAAAAAAAAAAAATTCTCTGCAGCGTACTTAATCTTATTGCGTAAAATGAGTTCAAATACTTGTCATTATAAGCATTTATGTAAATCCTATGGGTATGAATTTATTATGCCGAGAGAAATGTGTTGGTGTTCCATTATCAAGATCAAAACGAAGGATTCTGTAAAACACTGCGGGACTTATTATTATTTTCCTAATTCTGTTTTCGTTTTTCTTATCTTTTTTTATACTTCTCCTGCTATTATCTCTACCACTAGCACTATTACTACTACTACTGCTGCTATTTTTACGACTACTTTCTACTACCACTACTATTACTACTAGTTACTTACTACAACTTCTACTACTACTACTACTACTACTACTACTACTACTACTACTACTACTACTACTACTACTTCTACTACTACTACTACTACTAGTTACTATACTACTACTAACTACTACTACTACTACTACTACTACTACTACTACTACTACTACTTACTAGTTACTACTACCACTACTTCTACTTACTACTACTACTACTACTACTACTTCTATTACTACTACTACTACTACTAAGTAATCACAAAAAATTAATAAAAACAAAAATAAAACCCCACTCCAAAAAAAAAATGACCATAACCAAATAAAAGAAGTCACATTTAACTCACTCGACATTTGATTAAATATAAATCTAATTCAATCTTTATAAAAACAACGAAAAAACACGTAAAACAACGAAGAAAAACACGAAAAACAGTAGAAACAAACAATAAAGTAAATAAAGCCAAACAAAATTACAAAAACCGATTTATTTCGAATTCTAAGAGAAGGAATATATGAATATACTTAAGCATAGTAAGTAACCGCGTGCTATAAATGAAAAATATATTTAAAAAAAGCATAACAAAAATAAAATTAAAAATAGTCACAATATGAAACGAAAATAAAACATTACTGTTCGATATTTTCGCTCATTGATGTTTTTATTTTCATTTTTGTGAACACGTGACTTTGCACTTGTTTTTCACACTATAAATAAATCCAACTAAACAAGCAAAAAAAAAAAAAAAATCTACAAAAGAAATAAATAAGGTAAAAAAAAATCTACAACTAAACAAAACAAATAAATAAGGGTAAAAAAAAATCTACAACTAAACAAAAAAAATAAAAAAAAAATAAACAACTAAACAAAAAACAAATAAAAAAAAAATAATCTACGACTAAACAACAAAAACAAAAAAACAAAACAAGGACAGCTCCACACCCAAAGTTACAAAATAAAAACAAATAAAGTAAAAAAAAAAACAACCAAAAAAAAAAATCTACAAAAAAAAAAAAATCTACAAAAAAACAAAAAACAAAAAAAAAAAAAACAAAAAAACACCCACACCCCAAGTACACGCAACCCCTCGCCTCCCGCCCGGAAACAAAGACTGAAGATCTCTCACGAGGAACATAAAGACGGCGGCGCTTCCTTGACCCACGAAGGAGCGGCTGAAGGAGGCACCCGCCCGGCCCCTGTGGCACTGGCCCTGGCGATGGAGAGTGGGCATAGCTTGGACATGTGCGACGTTGGCACTTTTCTCTTGTGGGGGAGATGGGGAGGGGAGGGGGGAAGGAAGGGGGGGGTTGTGTGTGTGGGGGGAGGGGGGGACCTGTGTGTGTGGAGGGGGGAGGGGCTGGGTGTGTGTGTGTGTGTGTGTGGGAGGGGGGGGAGGGGGCGTGGTGTGTGTGTGTGTGTGTGTGTGTGTGCACGTAAGGAATGTGTGTGTGTGTGTACTTTGTAGAGATTTGTGTCTTGTTTGCTTTGTATCTGTTTTTCTTTTTTCTTTCCTTCATCTTTATCATTATCATCATTAACCATTTCATTATCATTAGTATCGCTATTACTATCATCATCAGTACTATTTTTCTTATTCAAGATAACATAACACGTAGATATCGTGGGGATCAGCTGTTTCTCTACCTCACAACTTGGCCATAACCACTCAACATTATAATAAACCAAAACCTGTTTATTACCTTTCCACTCATCTACCTGAATGAAGCCTTAAGTACCAAGTGAATGATTCCTGAACAAATGAACAAAACAGTACAGAGTATTGGCACACACTTGGAGTACAGTTAAAATGGTCGTCTGAAAGCCTTAAAAAACAAAAAAACCAATCAGTTGGTCCAGTAGAAGAAGAGAAAGGGAGATAAAGATAGATGGATGGAAGGAAGAGAGATAGATAGACAGAGAGAGAGAGAGAGAGGGGGTGGGGCGGGTAGAGGAGAGGGAGATGGAGGAGAGAGAGAGAGGAGAGAGAGAGAGGTGGGGGTGGAAAGAGAGAAAGATATATATATAGATTAATAGAGAGAGGGAGGAGAAGACATATAAGACAGAGTGAAAGAAGCGAGAGAACCAGGAATAAAGCGAAAACATGAATTAAGAAAAGATGAATGAACGATAGAGAGGACAGCGTGAGGGAAGCGAGAAAACCAGAAAGAAAGAGAAAACATGAATTAAGAAAAGATGAATGAACGATAGAGAGGACAGCGTGAGGGAAGCGAGAGAACCAGAAAGAAAGAGAAAACATGAGAAAAGATGAATGAACGATAGAGAGGACAGCGTGAGGGAGCGAGAGAAAGAGAAAACATGAGAAAAACTGAACGATAGAGATGAGGGAGCGAGAAAACCAGAGAGAAAACATGAACTAAGAAAAGATGAATGAATAGAAGGACAGCGTACATAAATTAAGAAAAAATGAATCAACGACAGAAAATCAGGCAAAATACATCAGCACTCGAATCATCTTGGCATTTAGCCTTAGAAGAAGCACTGTTCCTCCCTCGGAAGAAAAGCCCGTCCCCCTTCCTCTGTGACCACGGGAGACACAACCCGATCGACCCCGACTGTGTTAATGCAGTACAAACACAGACGTACCTCCTCAAGTCTATTTTTTTTACCGTCTTCAAGGATAACAGCAGCATCGGCAAGTCCATTGATGTTGAGATTGCAAATACCAATTAGAGTTCAATTTGCACAAGCTTTGAAAAGGTAAAGGGATAAAAAATATAACCTCGCTTCACATCTAAGACTTGGGGAGAGGTCATATATACTCTCACTTGTTAGAATTTGTCTCTGGGAAAGGCGAAGGAAACGGTTCAGCAATCACATACAGCAAATCCCTTTAAAAGAAACGCCAAACTGGTACCAAAGTCTTACACTACGAACAATTTGGAACAGACGTATACCTTACTATTATGATACAGAATAAACGATAACAGTAATAAAACATAAATAGACACCCGCAAAAAATACACATATATAATTTAACATAAAAAGTATAGGGATAGTATAAGACAAGGATGACGAAAGAATAGTAAGGACAACGTTAAACAGGTTTCTTGGCTGCAACTACTGACGAAGACAATTTTCTCACGACCATGATGACTACGAGGTGGTCGAGGGCGTGTCACAGGACTTCCACGCCCCACCTGTACGGGATGAAGTCGGTGGATAGAGATAAATATGTTGTCATGAAAGGAAGAAAAGGAAAAGTGGCGAAAGTATTTTGCACTGGTTGAAGTCATCTTTATCTTTATCATTATCATCATAAGCCATTTTCGTATCATTAGTATCGCTATTACTATTATCATTAGTACTATTTTTCTTATTCAAGACAACATAACACTTAGATAGATAGAGATAAATATGTTGTCCTGAAAAGAAGAAAAAAGAAAAGTGGTTAAAGTATTCTGCACTGGATGAAGTCGGTGGAGAGAGATAAATATGTTATCCTGAAAAGAAGAAAAATAAAAGTGGTTAATGTGTTCTACTAAAAAAAAAAAAAAAAAAAAAAAAAAAAAAAAAAAAGAAAGTGAAAGTGTAGAAAGAAGATGAAAAAATATAACACCGTGCTTGAACTACAATCTAACCTAACTAAATATTTCCCCTTTCCTTTAGCCTACGTGGAAACTTGCTGATAGTACAGGTTGATACGAAATAACACACTCACTCTACAGTTACGAAACAACTGCACTGTTTCCATACGGTAGACTCTGCCTACCAACACGAGCGCTCTATACAACAAAGGTTGGTGCATCGCAATCTGACAATCACAGAATGCGAATTAGCTTATAAATCAATTGACTGGGGAGCACAACTGCCTAAACATATTCATACATATCACGGCATAATATTTCATTATCAAAAACATTTTATTTCAGTTATAATCTGTTCGGTTGTAAGTATATATAGAGCCATAAACAAATATTGATATATTTGCCTCTCCATCATCTACCTACCTATCCATCTATCTATCTATCTATCTAATCTATCTATCTATCTATCTATCTATCTATCTATCTATCTATCTATATCTATCTATCTATATCTATCGATATGTGTATGTGTGTGTGTGTGTGTGTGTATGTGTGTGTGTGTGTGTGTGTGTGTGTGTGTGGGTGGGTGTTGGTGGTGCGTGCGTGCGTGTGCGTGTGTGTGTGAGTGCGTGCGTGCGTGCGTGCGTGTGCGTGCTCCATCTCTCTCACTCGCTACAGTACATCTGGTACTGCTAGCATATCATTACAAACTATATGATGATAATACTATATAATTATAATAACGATATCAATTATAGTTGCTAATTATGACATCAAATATAATATAATACTATGTAATTACATTGCAATGTATCTAATGATAATTGCAATAACCATATATAATTTCATGTATAAATATATCAATATCATCATGCACTCACAACTGTCAGTAAATATGATTACTAACTGAGCGTGATATATCCTTATATACGTAATAAATGATATCATGTATAGCTCTAATTGGCATAATCATATAACATTCTGGTACTTGAAATGATACATCAAAATATAAATTACGAATATATCTTTTTTTAGCGATAATATTAGCCAGAATAGCGGTTATTCATATGGCAACATCGTTGGGTGAGTTACCGCATTCTAATATATTTATGTATGACAAATCTGTGTATCATGCAATATGCATTTGTTCTGGTTTTGATTTAAATTCATTCTGATTGAGTTATTTGTTGGGTTTGTTATTCATTCCATAAGCTTTAAATCAACTTTACCTCTTTTTTTTTTTTTTACACGTATTTATTCAATCTACATACATACTATATATATTGAATTCGGTACTACCAATAAAAACGCTCTTTGTAAAAGGGATTCTGGCTCGAAAATGTAATATCGCAGGCTATTCCTATGCTAAATATACCTGCTTTAAATCACAGACAACAACCTGTACAATCTACAAACTATGGGTTTTGTAAAGGTTCTTTTAATGGTACTTAGTGCTATTTAGATCATTCATATACTCTGTGTTGTGACGCGTAAGCCATTGGCTTTGTATGTCTGTATTTTTATACTTTAATTACGGTACGAAATTTTATCAGTTATATGCCAAAGTCTTGTATGTTATGTGTGTACCAACGCAGAGACAAAATCTCTCTCTTCTCTCTCTCTCTCTCTCTCTCTCTCTCTCTCTCTCTCTCTCTCTCTCTCTCTCTCTCTCTCTCTCTCTCTCTCTCTCTCATGTCTATATCTCTGCTCCTACGTGTCTGTGTCAGGTGTGTGTGTGGTGTCTATGTATTTATCCATTTTTTTTTCTCCCTATTCCCACTCTCTCTCTCTCTCTCTCTCTCTCTCTCTCTCTCTCTCTCTCTCTCTCTCTCTCTCTCTCTCTCTCTCTCTCCTCCCTCTATCTCTCTCTCTATCTCTCTCTCTATCTCTCCCTCTCTCTCTCTCTCTCTCTCTCTCTCTCTCTCTCTCTCTCTCTCTCTCCTCTCTCTCTCTCTCTCTCTCTCTTCTCTCTCTCTCTCTCTCTCATTCTCCAGAGGCCTAAACTATCGTCTCAATAAAATCACCCAAGTAATAATAATAATAATAAAAAAGATTTACGAACCCCTAGCTTCATTCTTCACAAAAAGATAAGACTTAAAGACACACCGTCAGTCAGTCAGTCATTCTACGTGTGTGTAGCGACCCTCCCTTCGCTGACGCTGCCACGCATGACGTCAGAGCCGCTGTCATTTTAACCTCCACTTTGCAACGTGGTCACCGTCAGCGAAACTAAGGATGCTCCAGACACGCACGCAGGTCAACCCAGGTCAACCCAGGTCACGGAGCTGCTCCAGGTCAACCCAGGTCAACCCAGGTCACGGAGCTGCTTCAGGAAAATTAAACTATTAAACTATGTACGTGGAAATGTCAGCCATGTCTTAATCACGGTTTCTCTTCAATGGAATTTTATTTCTATTTTATTTTATTTTCTTTCTATTCTGTGAAATATATTTTAAGCGATGGATTCCATGGTCGATAATTTGTTTTTATGAAATATATTTTAATCAATGGATTCCATGGTCGATCAATTTGTTTTGTGGAAATATATTTTAATCGATGGATTCCATGGTCGATAATTTGTTCTGTGAAATATATTTTAATCAATGGATTCCATGGTCGATAATTTGTTGTGAAATATATTTTAATCGATGGATTCCATGGTCGATAATTTGTTGTGAAATATATTTTAATCAATGGATTCCATGGTCGATAATTTTCTGTGAAATATATTTTAATCGATGGATTCCATGGTCGATCATTTGTTTTGTGAAATATATTTTAATCGATGGATTCCATGGTCGATAATTTTTGTGAAATATATTTTAATCGATGGATTCCATGGTCGATAATTTTTTGTGAAATATATTTTAATCGATGGATTCCCATGGTCGATAATTTGTTTTTGTGAAATATATTTTAAATCGATGGATTCCATGGTCGATATTTGTTTGTGAAATATATTTTAATCGATGGATTCCATGGTCGATAATTTGTTTGTTGAAAATATATTTAATCGATGGATTCCATGGTCGATAATTTGTTTGTGAAATATATTTTAATCGATGGATTCCATGGTCGATAATTTGTTTTGTGAAATATATTTTAATCGATGGATTCCATGGTCGATAATTTGTTTTGTGAAATATATTTTAATCGATGGATTCCATGGTCGATAATTTTTTGTAAATATATTTTAATCAATGGATTCCATGGTCGATAATTTGTTTGTGAAAATATATTTAATCGATGGATTCCATGGTCGATAATTTGTTTGAAATATATTTTAATCGATGGATTCCATGGTCGATAATTTTTGTGAAATATATTTTAATCGATGGATTCCATGGTCGATAATTTGTTTTGCGAAATATATTTTAATCAATGGATTCCATGGTCGATAATTTGTTTTGTGAAATATATTTTAATCGATGGATTCCATGGTCGTATATTTTAATCGATGGATTCCATGGTCGATAATTTGTTGTGAAATATATTTTAATCGATGGATTCCATGGTCGATAATTTTTGTGAAATATATTTTTAATCATTCCATGGTCGATAATTGTTCTGTAATATATTTTAATCAATGGATTCCATGGTCGATAATTTGTTTTGTGAAATATATTTTAATCAATGGATTCCATGGTCGATAATTTATTCTGTGAAATATATTTTAATCAATGGATTCCATGGTCGATAATTTATTCTGTGAAATATATTCTAATCGATGGATTCCACGGTCGATAATTTCGTCGATAATTCTAGCAACACGAGTATTCCTTCTGTTGCAGTTGCAGATGAATCATAAGCCAACAGATTACAGATTATTGCAATAAATCACAGAGGAAATAAAGAATACCCAAATGTTCTCATTCTTTGACAGTCGTGCTTATCAAAATTACGAAATTCAATTAAATCCGAATCCTCAATCACCTTTTTTATTACATAATATATTACAAGAATTGCCGTCATAATGTGACAAAAGATAATGACAGCTGATTAAGCCTGAATTAATTAGAATAAATTGCTATATTGCTTTGTCCTCCGACTAACCTCGCCTCGTGTGAATAAAAAAAGACTCTCTCGACTGCAGGAATTTGTCAACTTGCAAATAAATATATCAGTTTTATTTGTCTCTGATGTTGATTTATTTGTCTTTGCTGTCTGTCAGTGCTTCACTTTTTTCTTCTTTTTTCTCGTGCTGTTAAAGAGCAGTTGCATGTGCGCGCGCGTGTGTGTTTATATACACACGCGCACACACACACACACATGCAACAGCTCATATGCGTGTATGTGTGTGTGTGTGTGTGTGTGTGTGTGTGTGTGTGTGTGTGTGTGTGTGTGTGTGTGTGTGTGTGTGTGTGTGTGTGTGTGTGTGTGTGTGTACATGTGTGTGTATGGGGGATGTACAGATAGATAGCTAAATACAAACACACACATGCGTGCGTGCAATCTGTCCTTTCTTACCTCTTACCAGACAAGGAAAGAGCCAGACCAGTGACTTAATATCTACACCACAGCATTAAACCTCACTAAAGCTTCCCACCTGATAATGTATTTCACATCTTCAGCCCAGCGTCAATTTTGACTGAAAAAAAAACAACAAATACATCGCACACGAGAGAATATCCATCTATATTTTAGATTCTGATTTGGAAGTAAAAAAAATATTCAGATTCAGATTTAGGCATAAAACCGTCATCTGTTTAAGATTTTAAAATGTTTGATGACTTTGAACGTTCATTAATTTTGAATTCAGACTCCAACGTGACTGTCTAAAATGATTTCCCAAAAGGCACAGGAATTTTCCCAAAATGTTGGTACATTGAAGTTCGAAAAAAAAATAATAATAATACCTTTGTGTAACCGAAATTGATGGAGTCTTTGAATGAATGCTTGTGGAAATGTTATGGTATGATAAAAAGAGAAATGGTGTTGTTATTCAGCTGAAGGGAGCATAAAGGCGTGAATTATGTTTTCGCCTTTCTGTAGGCTTAGCGAAAGAAGATAAAAGTTGCATTTATTTACCGAGGGACAAGCACGTGCGCACACACACACACACACACGCACACACACACACACACACACACACACACACACACACACACACACACACACACACACACACACACACACACACACATCCCCATATACACAAACATTTAAACACCAGTAAAAAAAAAAAAAAAAAAAAAAAAAAAAAAAAAACGTATTAACAACCCTGTTTATAAACAATGAAAAAATGTATTTCAAAACATTGCATAACAATACAAAGAACAAATCCTGCAGTTCGTTCATTATGTCCTTGGATTTTCATTATATCAATATCACTTCTTTGATTTTTGGACTTTATAAGTTAAATTGATTATGGGAATGTGTCCTAACTCGTGCATGACATGGAAAAGAACAGACACGTTGTACTGTCATACATTTTTCCATTACTAAATGCAAAGTAAACATGAAAAGTTGATGTATTTTTTTTCTCCCAAAGGCCTTGTCTAACCACTAACAAAGAAGGGAGTAATTCTGTCACAT
>NW_020869500.1:612740-615240 GCF_003789085.1 Penaeus vannamei
TTCTCACTCACACGCACCGTAGCCCTCCATTAATCTGTGCACTCTCTTGGACGCGGCTTTCCTCCCGCATAACGAACCCAATTAACACAATGATTTTGAAAGTTGAAAGTTCCATTCTATGACAAATGGATATTGTCCCCCCTTCCGAAAAAAAAATTCTTTCATTTCAACTCCACTTTGTTCTGTATGTAATCAGTTTACGTAAACTCATTTAAAAAAAAAATAAATAAATAAATATTTACACCCTGCAACCTTTTTCGCTCCGCTCACAGATGGCGTTGTGGTTCTCCTTCCTTGGCGGTTATTAGTGTCAATAATGTTCAATATAAAGCAAGGGTTGTACTCACGGATACACAGCTACGCCGCAGTTTCAACCTCGCGTCTCCTGCCATGTTTTGCAAACCCTCAACCGCTAAATATATTGCATTTGTTCGCTCCACACAAATAAATCCGCGAACAGCCGAGTCTTAGGTATCGGACGCCATCACACGTGCTTCTGTTTGTTTACATTTGGCAGCACTTGCGGGCGTTCGTGGTTCACCTTACGCGAACGGGTAACATGGTCTTTCAGTTTTATGAGATGCGCTGTGAATGAGGAGTGTTTTGGCTGGGTGTTGTTGTTGTGCTGTTGCTGTTATTGGCTGTTTGTCTCTTATTTCCTCCTTGGCGTGTGTTCTTTTCTAGTTTATGTTACTGTTTCCATCTTCCTCTCTTCCTTTCTCTCTCTCTCTCTTTCTATCTTTTTCTTCCTCGCTCTTTCTCTCTTTTTTCTCTATCTATACATCTGTCTATTTAGCTATATATCTCTATCTCTATTTATCTATCTATCCATCTACTGTATCTATATCTTTCGCCTCCTCTCTCTCTCTTTATCTATCTTTCTACCTCTCTATGTACCTATTTTCTACCTCTCTCTCTCGCCAGGCCCATAGGTTATAGGAGACGTGTTGTAGAACGTCTCGGATGACCCTAAAGGCTTCCAATACTATAGCAGTAATATTACATTCACGAAAATAAAATAGACCACCCGAACACTTGCCCATTTCACGCCTGCAATCAGAAAACGAGACGCTCTTGTATCCCCCAGCATAGCGTTTATTCAGTCTAATAGCATCTGGTGAATGGGAGTGCTTGAGAATGAACACCTTCGACCGTGCAAGCATGAGAGAAAATCGCATACACTTGCACGTCCTGAAACATTTTTTTTTTTAGAAGTTAATAGATATTTAAACATAATCACATAGTTGCAAATACATGCATATATAGATAGATAGACAGATAGATAGATATATAGATAGATAAATAGATAAATAGATAGATAGATATGTATATATGTATATATATGTACTCTCTCTCTCTCTCTCTCTATCTATCTATCTATCTATCTATCTATCTATCTATCTATCTATCTATCTATCTATCTATCTATCTATATCTCTCTCCCTCCATCTCCTATTGCTCTACGTGTTCTGCCAGCGCATCCCCCATCCACTGTTTGGTACATAAACGTGTTGGGTGATACCTAACCCCCCCCCCCCCTGTTCTAGACCCTCTCCCAATTCTTTCTACTCTCCCTCTGTCTCTCCCTCTCCTTTACTTTTCTTCTTTTCTTGTCAATCTCCCTCCTCTTCTCCCCTCCATCCTCTCCCGCTCCTCTCCTGCTCTTCTCCTCTCCCTTCTACCCTATTCTTCTCTTTTACTCTCTGCACTATCCTCGCTCGTTCGCATGACATCTTACCCTATTTACTATTTTCTCCCCCACTTATCCCCTTCCTTCTTTCGTACTAAATCCCTCCCCTTCCTTCCTTCCTTCTTCCATATCCCCCTCCCTCTTCCACCCCTATTCTTTCAATTCCTTTCCTTCTCTTCCCTTCTAATCCTTCCCTCTCCCTCTCTCCCCTCTCGCCCTCTATCCTCCGCCCCTCCTACCCTCCCCTCCCCTCCCCTCTCCCTCCCGCCTTTACCCTCCCCCCCTTCTCCCCTCTCCCTCCTCTCCCTTTCCCCTTTTCTACCCCCTCTCCTCTCCTCCCCCCCCCCCTCCATCCTTCTCCACACCCATGCCCGTACCTCCCCCCTCCCTCCCCCTCTCTCCCTTTCCCCTTTTCTCCCTCTCCTCCCTCTCCCTCTCCCCCCCCCCTCCATCCTTCTCCACACCACCCGCCCATACCCTTCTCCCCCTCTCCCCCCTCTCCCTTCCCCTTTTCTACCCTCCCCTCTCCCTCTCCCTCTCCTCCCCCCCCCTCCATCCTTCTCCACACCCATACCCCCCATTACCTCTCCCCCTCCCCTCCCCCCTCTCCCTTCCCCTTTTCTACCCTCCCCTCTCCCTTTCCTCTCCTCCCTCCCGCCCTCCATCCTTCTCCACACCCATGCCCGCCCCTACCCTTCCCCCCCTCCCCCTCCCTTCTCTCCCTCACTCCCCTCTCCCTCCCCCCCATCCATCCTTCTCACACCATGCCCGCCCCATACCCTTCCCTCTCCCTTTTCCCTTTTCTACCCT
>NW_020869500.1:617740-620938 GCF_003789085.1 Penaeus vannamei
ATGGAAGAGAAGAGAGAGAAGAAGAAAAAAATAAAGAAAAAACATACAATCAGGACAGACAATATGTAAAATCTTCTACATATACGTACGCGTATGTACGTATACATGTACGTGTGTGCGTGGCGAGGGGAGCACGGGAGCATACCTAGGTGTGTTGTCAGCGCGCCTGCACACGAGGGGAGGAGCCGAGGGGGTAGTATATCGCATTCCCCTAAGTCGCGACAGGAAAATGAGGGCAGTGAGGCTAAGGATGAGGCAAGACGCACCCCTGAAAAATGTCCTCACCCTCCCCTCTGCCCTCTCCTCGCCTCCCCCCCCCCCCGCCCGCCCCCTCCTCCGCTCTCTCCCTCGTCACATTGGCACGTTCTTGAAGAGGGGGAGGGGGAGGGTGGGGGATTAAGGAGAGGGAGGAGAGGGGAATTAGAGGAGAAGGGGGAGGGGGGACAGAGGAGAGGGGAGGATGTGGGGGGGAGGTGGGGGAGATAAGAGAGGGAAGGAGAGAGGGGGAGGGAAGGGGGGAGAGGGGAGGTAGCAACAAGGAGAGAGGGGAGGGAGAAAGGAGAGAGGGGGGAGAGGTCAGAGAGAGAGGGAGTGAAGAATACACGAGAGAAGGTAGAGAGAAGAAAAGAAAGGCAGGGGGGGGGTATAGGGGTAGAGGGGGTCCTCTAGGGTAAGGAGGAGGGAACGGGAGAGACCGAGGGAGCGAGGGAGGGCGAGGGAAGACTAAGGTAAATGGGTAAAGACCGAAGGAAGAGGGATAAGGGGAGCGAAAGGGCGTTGGCACAGCTGGGCACTCGAAGACTCTCCAGGAAGGAAAAAATAAAGTGAAGAGAATGCCATCCCCATTGTGAGGTCAGGGGGTCGAAGAGGGTCAGGTCACCGCTGTCTCCGATTATATATAAACTCGGATTACATTAAATATAAATTGTAGTCAGGATTCTATAATCAAGAAACGAAAAATTAAGTTTTCTCCTGATAACAACTTAATCTTAAAACCATTCATCTTAAATTTCTATAAGTATTATATATATATATATATATTATAATATATATTTATATAGTATATATATATATATTTTTTATATATATATTATTTTTTTTTTTTTTTTTTTTTTTTTTTTTTTTTCCCCTTTTTTTTTTTTTTTTTTTTTTTCCCCCCTAAAAAAAACAATTGAAATACAAAAAAAAAAAAGAATACAGTTGATAAGCCTAAGTTTACCGCATAAAATTTTCATTCACTATTTCCATGTCGATTAACAGAGAGCTAATAGACCACCGGCGGGAAAATTAAAAATGAAAAAAAAAATATTCTGTTCGACAGTTATTTCTTGCTGATGAAACCGACCTTTTAAAATTATTGCTAAAACTCGGAGAATGTAAAAAAAAAAAAAAAAAAAAAAAAAAAAAAAAAAAAAAAAAAAAAAAAAAAACAATATAAAGAAAAAATGAAGTGAGCAATACGGAATTTTTGAAAGAAATGAAGAAAAAATATATATATTTGATGATAAACTGATATTGGGTAAAAAATTATGTTCCATCAGCATGTGTAGTTTTCTTGTTCATTCATACATACGCACATACGTGAGCAGAAGCATGTGTAGGTTTCTATATGCATGTATACGTGCATGTGTGAATGTATAAGTTCATGTATGTATGTATTTGCATGTGTGTATGTACGTTTGGGTGTATGTATGTATGTGTGTGTGTTTCTCGTTGTGTATGTGTGTATGTATGTATGTATGTATGTATGTGAGTATGTATGTACGTACGTATGTATGTGTACGTTTGGATGTAGTACGCATGTGTGTGTTGGTATGTATGTATGTATGTATGTATGTGAGTATGTATGTACGTACGTATGTATGTATATATGTATGTATGTGTATCCATGGATTGTTTAATCTTACCACAATATGTATTTTTGTATGTAAGTATGAGAATGCAAATATATATGTATGTATGCAAGGATCTACATGGTGCAAACTTACGCACATAGCTATAAAACACACACACATTATGATAAATAGTATTAGCAATGCAGAGATGTCTCAACAAGTCACCACACTCAATAACATATAATAAAGAAATACTAAACCAATCATACCTAAACCATCCTTTACATTATCATATATCCTCGAATTTAAAATGACTTCAATCAAAAAAAAAGAAAGAAAAAAAAAAAAAAAAAAAAAAAAAAAAAAAAAAAAAAAAAAAAAAAAAAAAATATATAATATAATATATATATATATATATATATATATATATATATATATATATATATATATAATTATAATCGTCTCACGAAATCGTTTCCGAAACCGCCTTTCTCCCCAACGTCTTGCAAGTCCACGTCATGCTGCCATTTTGTTGCTATTTATTCATGCTTCTTTCTTATATACATACATACACACAACATACACACACACACACACACACACACACACACACACACACACACACACACACACACACACACACACACACACACACACACACACACACAGACACCACACACACGCACACACACACACGCACACACACTTGCAGACGCGACGAGATGTAATTTCACAGCCTCATAGTGCACCGAGGAGGTTCTTAAGGCTTTCTTGCTTGCATCAGGCACCGCGGCGAAGAAATTTTGCCAAGATGCGGAAAGTTGAACCGGGGCCGCTCAAGGATCTTCCATTCCGGATGATATTTCTTGGATTTGGGGGGGGGGGGGAAGTGGAGGTTTATTTTCTTCTGATTTCTTCTGGCTTCTTCTTCTACTCTTCTACGTATTTAGTTTTTTTTTTCCTTCTGTTTGTTTTTTTTTTCTTTTTCTTCTTTTTTTTTTACTTCTTTTTCTGGCTTCTTCTTCTTCTACGTATTATTTATTTATTTTTTCTTCCTGTTTGTTTGTTTTTTCTTTCTTTTTTTTTCTTTGTCTCTTGTTTTTTCCTCTTTTCTTTCTTTCTTTCTTTTTCTTGTTCTTGTTGTTTTTCTTTTCCTTTTTTCGTCTTCTTCTCCTTTTCCTATCTTCTTTTTTCGTTCCCCTTTTTTCTTATTATTTTTGTCTCCTCCTCCTACTACTACTATTACACTTCCTCCTCTTTCTCCTCCTACTACTCCTCTTCCTTCTCGCCCTCCTCCTCTTCCTCCTCCCTCTCCTTATTTTCCTTCTTATTCTCATTCTTATTCTTTTTTTTCTATTCTCAT
>NW_020869501.1:5000-10882 GCF_003789085.1 Penaeus vannamei
ACAAATGCACAAAAAGGTGTACATGGATTTAATCTTTGCAAGAACATTAGCGAATACATACTTAAATCAACACACATAAATCCTAAGACCCACACACACATAACACACAGACACCACACACAACGACCTCCTTCCCCTCCATGCACACACAAGGATTCAGTCCCTTCTCTTGAATTTTGGAATAATGGGAGAGAGAAGGAAGAAGTGAATGGAAGAGAAAGGCGAGGGGAAAATGATATCAAGAAAAATAAATGAGGGAAAGAGAGAAGAGATAGAGGAAGGAAGGAGAGAGAGAGAGAGAGAGTGAGTGAAAGAGAGAGAGAGAGTAAGAAAGGGAGAGGAATAAGAAACGAGACAGGCAGAGACAAAGAGAGATAGGAAGGAGAAGCAAGCAAAACAAAGTAAAATGAGAAAAAAGAAGGATAAAAAGAAGGAAAAATCCTCGCCCCTTCATTTTGCCGCGCCTCTGGCCACCTGGCGGCCCCGGGGGAAACTTTTTTCCGATCTGCGAATACTTTTCCTGCGGAGTCTGCTGCGGGGGGGGGGGCTTCCCTAAAGGAACGAAGGGAAGGAGGGAAAGGGAGAGGAGGGAGGAGGGAGGGAGGGGAGGGAGGGGGAGAGGAGGAGGGAGAGGGAGGGAGGGAAGAGGGGGAGGGGGGAGGGAGGGAAGGGAGGGGAGGAGGGGAGTGAGGGAGGGAGGGGAGGAGGGGAGGGGGAGGAGGGAAGGGAGGAGGGGAGGGAAAGTGGGAGGGAGGGAAAGGGGTGAGAGAGGGAGGGAGGGAGGGAGGAAGAGGGGAGGGAGGGAAGGAGGGGAGGCGGAGGGAAGGGGGGGCGGTAAAAGGAAGAAAGTTTTTGTGTGCGTGTAGTGCAATACACATACACACATACACAAACACACACAAATATATAATACATATATAGATATATATTATAATATATATATATATATAATATAATATATATATATATATATACATTATTATTATGTATATATATATATATATATATATATTATATAATATATATATATATATATAATATATATACACACCCATACACACCACACACACACACACGCCACACACACACACACACATATATATATATATATATGATATATATATATATTATATATATATATATATATATGATATGAGTATATATATATATATATATGTGGTGTGTGTGTCGTGTGTGTCGTGTGTGTGTGTGTGTGTGTGTGTGCGTGTGTGTTGTGTGTGTGTGTGTTTATGTATGTATGTATATATATACATGATTTACATAGCACACCACAGCACACATATATAGAAATATATAAGCAGCCATAACCGCCTCGTTTCCCGCGCCCTCTCCGCCAGCGCCTCGCCTCCGATTCCCGTCCGCCGCCATTCGGAGGACCGGCGAAGGCCTCCGATTGCCCTCCCCCGCCAAGTCGGAGGGACCCGAAGGCCTCCGATTCCTCCGCCGCAAATCGAGGACCGAGCGAAGGCCCCTCCGAGTTGCCTCCGCCGCCAATCGGAGGGACCCGTTAAGGCCTGCCGAATTCCCTCGCCGCCAATCGGAGGGAAACCCGAAGGCCTCCGATTCCCTCGGGTCCGTCGCAATCGGAGGGACCCGAAGGCCTCCGAGTGTCCCTCCGCCGTCCAAATCGGAGGGACCGAGCCGTCCGATTCGCTTCCGCCGACCATCTCGGCAAGGGCCCGAAGGCCTCCGATTCCCTCCGCCGCCATGTCGGAGGGACCGAAGCGCCCCGAATTCCCTCCGGCCGCCAAATCGGATAGGACCCGAAGGCCTCCGATCCGTTCCGCGCGCCAATGGAAGGGACCCGAAGGCCTCGATTCCCTCCCCGCCATTCGGGAGGGACCCGAAGCCCTCCGATTACCTCCGCCGCCATTCGGATGGGGACCCGAGGCCTCCGATTCCCTCCGCCCCTTCTGGAGGCGGGACCCGAAGGCCTCCCGACTTCCCTCCGCCGCCCTTCGAGGACCCGAAGGCCCCGATTCCCTCCGCCGCCCCTTCGGAGGGACCCGAAGGCCTCGATCTCCGGCTCTCGCCGATTCGGAGGGACCCGAGAGGCCTCCGATTCCTCCGCCGCCCTTCGGAGGGACCCGAAGGCCTCCGATTCCTCGCGCCGCTTGGAGGGACCCAAGGCCTCCGATCCTCCGCCGCCCTTCGAGGGACCCAAGGGCGTCGGACCCAAAGCGCCTCAGTGGCTCTTGCAGGGAATCATAAACACGTGAAAAGAGTCGCCACTGAGTCCTCGCGAGGAATCTCCGCTGTGGCTTTCGATCCGGTGGGCGGGAAGTGGCTTCGGTCTTAAGGAACTTTTGGCTGGTGGGAGTGGTTTTTTATTTCATATTCTATTTCTATTTCTATTCTTATTTGGGGCGGGGCTGAGGGGGGGGGGTGCTGGAGGGTCGGGGAAGACGGTCTCTGTTGAGAATCGTCCCTGACACAGTCTTCCTTTATATCACCAGTTGTCACCCGGATACAAACGAAGGGGATATAGAAGAACATCTATCCGAAAAGTTTCAAAACATTTCAAGTGTCAAACACTGTGACCCTCAATCTTTACGGCGAGCTTATCTTGTCTAAGGAAATGACTCTTAGATGTTTCATCGACAGATAATGTAAACAACCATTAAAAACATTAAAAGCAGCATCGATGCGCTGGCTCCCTACGTAACACGGATCGTCAGACGCCCCCCCCCTGCTCCATGGAAAATGACGAACATAAGAAAGCCATTGCGATAGAAATGAAGCCCACCAAGCTCTTAAAAAGGAACAGACGTGAACGCGCTTTCAAGTAGATTTTAAAAGTAAATAAAGAAAAATGTAAAATTGCTAATTCAATCTGCAAAAAAAAATATTTCAGATATAAAATTCACCGAATATAAGAACAACTCAAGTAAAACGTGGAAAATTGTTAAACACTAGTGCCCTCACCTCACACCAAAACACCTCACTAGTGAATTGTGCAAGTCCTACACAAAGCACAAGAGCATTGTAATGACTTTTTTCAAAAATTGGAAAAAATAAACATGAACAAACAACTGCTTCTACATTACAACGAAACACAGATCGAGCAAGGTTTACAACTAATTTTTTCAGACCACAACCAGTGGAACGTAGAAACAATAATCTTATAAAACACCTTCGCGAAACAAATGCTGTAGGAGCAGACGGTAATTGCTTTGCGCTTTATCAGAGATAGTCTACCCGCAATTGCAGCACATTATTTTGACGGTCATTATTAACACCTCTCTGGTCACTGGTGGTCTTTGGCCGTGCTTTGGAAACATGGTAATAGTACAACCAATTTTCAAGTCGGGGGGATATAGACAATGTGAATAATTATCGCCCTATCACTGTACTCCTAATATTATCTATAGTTCTTGAAAAAAAATGTAGCAATCAAACTAACGAGTTTCCTGGAGGCCAATAACTTATTATCTAAAATGCAACATGGTTTTCAGAATAAAGGTTATCTACTGAAACAGCTTTACTACAAAATTACTGCTGAGAAATAATCAAGGTAAAGTTGCTCCAATTATGCGACTTTTTCTTAAGGCTTTTGATAGTGTCAACCATGAAATTCTCCTCAACAAATTAGTAATTCATAAAATTGATACCTTTTCGGTTTAAAAATTTATTAGATACAAGACCCAATCAGTAAAAATCAATGGTTGTATGTCATTAAAACAAGTGTTCCGCAAGGATCTTTTTTAGGGTCTGATCCTATTTACAAATTTTCATAAATTATCAACAATAGCCCATAACTGCCTTCTAGTGCAGTACGCGATGATTCACAGTTTCTTCATAGTGACATCAGGAAACAACTTGCAAAACATTAATAAGAAACAGTCAACATGCCCTTACAACACAAGCAAAATTATAGTTTGACACTAATGGCCTTAAACTAATCCACATAAAAACTCAGTGTATATTCATTGGTAGCTGGTAGAACATAGCTAAAATTTCAAACGACACAACCATAGAATTTGAAGGCTGCTCTATCAAGCCGAACACTTCAGTGAATAATCTGGAGTACAACTTAGACAGATTCATGACATTTGAACAACACGTTTGACAAGATACACAGGAAAGTAATGGGCACCCGAGTATATCTTAATCCATAAAGAAATCAAATCACTACTGAAACTAGAAATCATGTTTGTGCAAAGTCTAGTTCTAAGCATTATTAAACTTCTATTCAATATTTGGGGTTCGACTAACAAAACCTAAATGCAAAAAGTACAAAATTACAAACTTTGCTGCAAGAGTTGCATTAGGTAATATTCAAAACTTGATCACATTAGCCCGCATATCCAAAAAATTAAAATGGTTAAAAGTCCAACCTAAATGCAGTTATGACACAATGTGTATTCATCTACAAGCTCATTCATGGAATTATCCGCAATGGTTAATGCCCTTGCAAACTGTAGGGACACAATCAGAGTCGTGACACGCCAAGTAAACCTCTCTTATGTTAAGAGATCGAGTACTGATACAGGGGCACGACAAATGATATATTCGTGCCTAGTTATGAAACATATACCAGATAATATGAGTCATTAATAGCTTTTGTAATTTCAAAACGAAATTAAAAGAACACCTATTAAATGATCAGTTGCAATACGAATGTATTTATGTATAGAATAACCATTGTGTTTAAACTTTTGAATTCTTTGACTCGGTTCATGTCGCTCCTCTCCCGTGTGTGTCTGCCTGTGTGTCTGTCTCCCTCACCCCCCCTCTCCTCTCCCTTCTCCTCTCTCCCTTTTTCTCCTCTCTCGTTCCCTTCCCTTTCTCCCTCTCCTTCCTTTCCCTTCTCCTCTCTCCCTCCCTTCCCTATGTCTTCACTTTTTCTCCCCCCTCCCTTCTCCTCCCCCTCCCTCCCCCCTTCTCCTCCCCCTCCCTCCCCCTTCTCCTCCCACCTCCATTCTTTCCCCCCATCCTATGTAATAGCTTCAGGTCATAGGCATTATATGCTCCCAACCATGCAAAATGTATCACCAGCTCTAAGAGTGTGTATTGGGGGGGGGGGGGCAGAGGAAGAGAAGGGGGGGGAGAGACAGAGGAAGAGAAAGGGGGGGGGGAGGCAAGGAGGAGAAAAAGGGGGGCAGAGCAAAGGGGAAGGAGGGGGGCTGAAGAAGAGAAGTAGGGTCAATAATTCATGTACTTAACTGTCCTCAACTCACTCACTCACCTCTCTCTCTCTCTCTCTCTCTCTTCATCTCTCTCTCTCTCTCTCTTCTCTCTCTCTCCCTCTCTCTCTCTCTCTTCATCCTCTCTCTCATCTCTCATCTCTCTCCCTCTCTCTCTCTCTCTCTTTCTCTCTCTCTCGTCGTCTCTCTCCTCTTCTCCCTCTCTCATCTCTCATCCCTCTCTTCTCTCTCCTCGTCATCTCTATCTCACATCCTTCATCTCTTTCATCATCTCTCTTCTCACCTCTCAGCTCTCATCGTGTCCTCTCCCATCTCTCTCTTTTCCCAGAATCCATAAACATCAGTATTTTCCTTCCCCTTAAAAGCTGACTTTTTTCTTGTGTTTTTTTTTTTTTCCTTTCTCTACTGCACAACCGGTCAATTGAAGTTTAATTTGACTCGGGAAGTTTCCAAATATCGATATTTTCCGATGTTTTGACGAAGGTCCAAAACAGGGTAAATTCTTATTCATTACTTTTATTGCTTATGTGACGGTCCATACACGTAGGGCCAAAGAAGAGAAAGAAGAAAAGGATGATCAAAGAAGCTTAGTGGTTATTAAAGAAGAAGGAGAGAAGAAGTCAGAAGAAGAAAATGAATGAAGAAAGAAAGGACGATGATGGAGAAGTAGCTGTGATAGTAATAAAAGAAGAAGAAAAAAGAGCGAGGAGAGGA
>NW_020869501.1:11143-13643 GCF_003789085.1 Penaeus vannamei
TGAGGCTGCGACCCGCTGCCATTCCTCTGCGATCGCCCAGTCCTGGCGAAGAACCCCGGGCCTCCTGCCGGCGCTGCGGGCGACGGCGGCGATGCTGAGCCGCGCTTGAGGTCCCTGAGAAAGAGAGACCACAACGTTGACGCACTTCGACACTTGGTTACTTATTTGATTTCTTTGTAACTACACTTAGTCACGTGAAATTATTTGTTTTCTTTTCATACTAGCGTTCTCTTACGTTCTCGAAGATGAGGGATTTCTCAGGTAGCCCTCGCAGGTGAGCGGTCTGCTTGCCAGGCCAGGAGTCCTGCCGCTCTACCTGGCAAGGGCGCGTTACATACGCTGGAGTTGCCATTTGTTTGTTTGTTTGTTTGTTTTCTCTTATTATTCCCGTCTTCACATTTCATTTTCTATGACTATCGTTTCTCGTGTTCATTCATTCCACTTCATCATATATTTATTACATAAATTGGTTTGTTCGTTTTCCATTTTTTGCTTTTATTTCTTCCTTTTTCTCTCACTAGGGTTATTGCCGGACCCTCACTTTTACACACATTTTGTGTATCACGTTAACCTTCCTTTTTATTGTATACTGGACTATATAATAGACCTTTTAACACACACAGTGGAGCCCTAGTGATTTTCAGACATACATACAAACAGGAATTCATTTACGCATTTGATAATCATTCTTTCTGATGGTCTGACCAGTCGTCCGCACTCATTAGCCTTGTTTACGCACACGCGTAAACGTTTCAACATTCATTAATTTATTGTCTTTATTCTTTGCATAACTTTTTGCCCTTTCATATATATATATATATATATATATATATATATATATATATATATATATATATATATATATATATATGTGTGTGTGTGTGTGTGTGTGTGTGTGTGTGTGTGTGTAAATATATATATATATATATATATATATATATATATATATATATATATATATATTATATATGTATATATATATATGTGTTATATATGTAGTATGTATATATATATATATATATATATATATATATATATATATATAATACACATATATATAACCCCCTACCCCCCTCATCATTGTTTAGCACTGCGTTCATGTTTGTGTGCGTATTTTCTATTAGCAATTTATAATGACAACATTAATGGAGTGGAATGGAAAGAGGCAAAAACAAAGATAGAGAGGAAGGGAGAGATAAAAGAAATGAATGAGATAAAAAAAAAAAAAAAAAAAAAAAAAAAAAAAAAAAAACGGGGTGAGGTCGGAGGATTCCCGAATTAAAGGAAAAAGAGTGGAAACGAAGAGAAAGAAATCTAAATATTTGAGGAAAGGAAGAAAAAAAAAACAAGAGAAATGTATGAACGAAAGAGTGCGAATGAAGGGGAAAGAGGAAAACAAATTTGATAAACATAGAAAAAGATCAAAAGGAAAATAATCATATAAAATGGACAAAAATATGAGATAAATTTTTTTAGCGAAATCTATTAAAATGAAGATATGTAAAATAGATAAAACTGAGGAGGAGGAGAAAGGATAAGACAGACAGAATAAAGACAAAAGCAAAAGACTGGCAATGAAGGAATAAATAAGGCCAAAGAAAGAAAGAGGGAAAGAGAGAACGAAATATAAGATAATTCGTAATTTGAAAATGTGAAACAAACAAGTAAATGGAAAAATTATTAAGTAAATACATGCTTATAAGAATAAGCTATCTATTCAGAAGAAACAAATAAAAGTAAGAAAATATCAACGAAAAAGGTTGAAAACAAACAAAACATCCAAAGAATCAAAAACAGGTGGTATTCTAAAAGAATTAAAAGAATACAGACAAAGGAAAAATAAAATCGGAAATGATAATAGTCCTCTCTCCATCCATCTTTCTCTCTCTCTCTCTCTCTCTCTCTCTCTCTCTCTCTCTCTCTCTCTCTCTCTCTCTCTCTCTCTCTCTCTCTCTCCTCTTCCCTCCCCCTCCCCTCCTTCCTTCCAAGCAGGTGTTACTGCTTACAGAAAATTACACTCGTTTATCAGTCAGGACAGTCATTTGCTGTCACAGTACGGGGATCAAACTAATAATGATAATAGAGAGTAAAAAAAATGCTCTAAATTGCAACTGCATCCTTGAAGAAAGACCCCCGAGGTAAGCGTCTCCGAAGTTGTCGCCAGTCTGTGTCCGGAAGCGCGGCTTCGTGTGTCATTTGTGTTCGCGTGGCGTGGGTGTTGCTGCGTTCCCGGTCGAGGTAAGGCTCTCAGATCGAAGGAAATTGAAAGAGTTTGCTCGTAATGCATGTGAGTATGGTGGAGTTGACTGTACATCGTGTGTGTGTGTGAGAGAGAATGAAAGAGAGAGGGGAAAAGATTGGCAGCAGATATGGTATTATTATTATTATTGTTGTTGTTATTATTGTTATTGCTATTATTATTATCATTATCATTATCATAATTATCAATATTACTATTATAATTATTATCATCATCATAATTGTTGTTATTATTATCATC
>NW_020869501.1:18643-38643 GCF_003789085.1 Penaeus vannamei
TCATCATCATCACCATCATCATCATCAATATCGCTGCATCATCACCACCACCATGACGCTGCAGTTCCGGGCAGCACCAGAAGCCACTCCAGACTCCGAGGCAACTTCCGCCGCCACGGCCTCGGTTCCCTTAACAGCTCGTGATGCTTCTGGAACCTTCGCACGCCGCCGTTGACGCTGCGTGGTGACGTCACAACTCTGCTCTCACGGCAGTTGTGGATCGTCCGTGGCTGTGCTTCGAGGGGAAAGCCATCTTTTCTTCTTCTTCTTTCTTTCTTTCTTTCTCCTTTTTTTCTGATCATCAAAGGAGAGAGGAAAACATAGCAAAATAATGTACTTAAAAATATTGATAACAGAGAAAGATCGGTTTCGGCCATTTCGCCAGATTCTACTCATTATCAAAAACAAGAGGAAACACAAGAACGGAATCACAAACACATACAATACCAACGACAACAAAAATATCGACTAACGACTACAACAAAAACAAACAAAAAACTATCGACAACTCGCAGACAAACGACAAAGGAAAAGGCAAACAAAAGTAGTCAACATCAAAAACACAAACATAGACCAAGCCTATAATAACAGTAACAAGACAATGGCGAGGAAATCACAAACAGAATACTCCCGACAACATAAACAGACAAACACTGACAATGACATAACAAACGGAGGAAAACAGGGAAAACAAAAACTCAACCAATAGCGTCAAAGAAAACAGACACAAACAGCGAAAAGAAGCCAAACAACGTCGAAAAACGAAAACAAAAACACAAAGAACGACCCACGACATCTCAAACACAAGTGTTATCCACAAAACACGAAACCGGCTAAATATACGAGACCTAATGGTTAGTGGCTACACGGGAATGTGATCAACAACTCCCAAATCGCATAATGTGGGTTGGCCTCGATTCATCACCTCCATTCATCACGATCTTCACCACCACCATTATTCATCACCTCCATTCATCACTACTACTGCTATGCACCACTCATCACCACTATTATTCATCACTCACCACCACTATTATTCATCACTCACCACCACTGTTATTCATCACTCACCACCACTATTCATCACTCACCACCACCACTATTCATCACTCACCACCACTATTATTCATCACTCACCACCACTACATTTCACTCATCACTCACCACCTATTATTCATCACTCACCACCACTATTATTCATCACTCACCACCACTATTATTCATCACTCACCACCACTATTATTCATCACTCACCACCACTATTATTCATCACTAACCATCACATAATTCTCTTTCACTACATTTCGCTTTTAAAATTCAATGCAGTGCAGGGTTTAACTTTGGCGAGGAGGACCCATGTAGCGCGAAAATAAAAGTCGCATAAGATTTGAAAACATTTATGGCCTCCGCGTAGGAGTGCAACGAAATAAATAATTCACAAGGATTCAATACAAACAAAAATATATAGAATAATAATGGTAATGATTTTTTTTCTCAGTTTATAAGTAAATCCAGTTGCGAATCCACTAATCCAACCCGATCCACCTCTCCGCCTCTCCACTCCCTCGCGGCTCTCAGTGCTCCAAGTAACGGTCGTTAGTAAAGCCCGTCGGCCGTGGTTCCTCTGTTTATCCTCAAAAAGAAAAGAAAAAAAAAAACGTACAAAAATCATCAAAAATTAATCAAATAGTGATGAGATCAATAACTTAAAATATCCTTTAAAATAAGAGAAATGATGCTGCCAGATGCGCAATGTTACAGCGCGTAAAGATTGAAAATTAGCTCGTTCCGGCGAACTGCTCTTCCTTGGCAACCTTTTAACGATGAGTGTAAATATGCCGTCGCCTTCTTCTTCTTTATCTTCTATGTCTTCCTCTTCTTCTCTGTCGCCGTCTTCTTCTACTACTTCTTCCTTTTCCTTTTCTACTACTGCTATTTTTTCCTCTTCTTCTATTTCTTATTTTTATTCTTCATCTTCTCATTCTTCTACTTTTTCTTATCATTATTGTTGTTAGTGATATTAATGTTGTTGTTATTACGTTTTATCATTATTATTATTATGACTATAATCATTATTTTTTAATAGTATTGTTCTTATCGTTATTGTTACCCTTAGTAGTAATGAAAGTTTTATTTTTATTATTATTATCATTAATATTGTCATTATTATTATTATTACCATTATTATTATTTCATTATTGGTATTATCATCATAATCATTACTGCTGTTGCGTTTTTAATCATTATTGTTAAGTAAAAGTTAAAGGTATTAACATACCTAAGGAATTAAAAGAAGAAATTTGTGACAAATGTAGAAAATATAAATCTGTAGGGATTTAGATTGCTAGCTATTGCTGTTATCTAATGAAATGTGTGTATATACACACATACATACATATCTATATCTATCTATCTATCTATATCTATATCTATCTATATATATATATATCTATCTATATATATTATATATATATATATATATATATATATATATATATATATATATATATATACGTGTGTGTGCGTGTCCGTGCTTTGTGTTTATGTGTGTGCGTGTGTGTTTGTGTGTGTGTGTGTGCATGTGTGTGTGTGTGTGCGTGTTGTGTGTGTGTGTGTGTGTGTGTGTGTGTGTGTGTGTGTGTGTGTGTGTGTGTGTGTGTGTGTGTTTATCTTTTTTTTCATTTTAAACCTCATCAGCGTGCTCATTGCACCTAACTTCCGCCTGGCTGCTGCAGTCCATAGCCCACTGCAAAATCCTACATGGCCTCTCATCATGCAATTTGAGAGTGCGTGAGTGTGACTGAAGACCAGAATGGTTGACGGTTAAAGTAACACACACACTGACCATGCATAGCGTAAGATTGTGACGCAGAACAAGCGTTTTAATACTACTGCGGGCTCAATGTAAAGAAGACGTTTCCCCTGCAAGCATTGAAGGTTTCTTTGAATGCTTTTGTTTACGGATAGACTTTTATATATCATAACTACGCTGAGATACGGGCGTCATTTCAGCTGCCGGGGGGGGGGGGGGGGTTAGGCCGAGATTGAAAGTTTGCGAGCGAAATGAACGCAATAAAAAAAAATGGTAACAAAATCGTGGGTGTTGCCCTTGGGAAGGGGGATGCTAGAGTCTTGAGGGACCAAGATTTATGTGTAAATTTATGTACGTATGTATGTATATGTACTTACAAACACATCTATTTTCTTTTCTTTTGCTTTCTTTAATACACGCATTCTTAAAAGAAAAAAAATATTTGTATGTGTTTACTTTCAAATTTCAGAGATGGCGCTACTTTTCACGTCGCTCCTGTACTACTACTCTCTGTGGTTCACTGTCTTGTCAGGTAAGCTTATTCCATCGTCAAATATCTATTGCATCAGTCAAAATGTCGCTTCTCCCATCTCTCGACTGGTTCACTCTTTTTTCCTGCAGCCGACGCCGAGGATCTCGTGCACACTGCTGCCTCTGGACTGACTCTGGAAGAAAATGCGGTTGGCAGAGGTGCCGTTACACCCGACCAGATTGTTGCTTTTAAAACTTTGCCAGCGAGGGGCATTTACGTAGCAGAGGTCACAGGAGAAACAAAAGCCGAAGGAAAAACGGAAGCCACATGGAAAACAGAAGTCACAGGAGAAACAGATGCCGTAGGAGAAATAGGGAGCAAGGGAAAAACGGAAGGAGGAGCAGAAGCAATAGGAGAAGCAGTAACCCCGTTAAAAACAGGAACGACAAATGAAACAAAAGCCACAGGAAAAATAGAAGACGAAAGAGTAACAGAAGTCAGAGGAAAAAGAGAAGTAAAAGAGAAAATAGAAGCTACAGGGGAAACAGAGACCTACAATAATTACGCCAGAACACCCATTCATGAAGTCCTTAACAAAGGCCAGGGTTATGCGTCGCATTCCCAACACACAAGTCCAGGAGATGAAAATCATATAACGGAGTGTTGTGCTGACATCTCTCCAGCATCAAATAATTCAAGTGAGATTCTTACTAAAGACGTCCCTTTCCTGAAAACTAAAAATACAACAGTGTATGAAAAGGAAGTTTCAGAAGAGCAGTTCAGCACTAACAGAAAATGGGCGACAGATACCGTACCGTCAGCTAGCAGTAGCGAAGCTCATTCGAACATTTCTGTGAGATATTCCGATAAACCGTTCTCTTTATATGTGCCTCCTGTCCCTCTGCCCTCCACAGAAGATCCTGTCCACACCCGTCCTCCTTTATCTCCCACAGGAGATTATGTCTCTGTCTCTCCTCTTACTCCCACAGCAGATTCTATCTCTGTTTCTTCCCCAGTGAATCCCACAGAAAATCCTGTTTTAGTTTCTGTCTCTGTCTTTCCTTTGATCCCTACAGATAATCCCACTGCTGTCTCTTCTCCTTTAATTCCTTCAAGGGATCCTTTTTCTGACTTTCTTCTTCTGACTTCCACAGAAGTCTCTTCTCCTCTGACTGCTACAGATGCTAAAGCCCCTGCGTCTTCTTCAATTCCTACAGATTATCATACCCCAGCCTCTCCTGCTCTGACTTCCACAGAACATCCTGTCTTTGTCTCTTACCCTGCAACTCCTACTCTTACTCCCACGGAGGATTCTTTCCTTTCCACTCCTCCTGTGACTTCAGCAGATCACCATACCTCTACCTCTCCTCCTCTGACTCCCACAGATGCCCCTATCCCCGTCCCTTCCCTTCTAACTCCAAACTATCCCCGCAAGTGTCCAGCGTTTTTAGGTCCCCATTTGTATATTGGAGTGCGTGATGCTGATTCCAGACTCCCTAAGCCTTGTTGGCACCTTCTCTGTTCTGACCCTAACCCTTATTCATTCTATAGTAAGACAGAAAACATCACTACCTACTGGTTTCTAGATAAGAACCCAGAGTGTTTCGAACAACTAAACCCAGTCGGTTTGCAAGATGAAGTCTTTAGTAAATCACTTGTCATCACTCTTAAGATACAAGTGATTGTTTTGAATCCCATTTGCGTTCAGTCGAGGGGTTTTGCTTATATACAGACCTTTCATAGAGAGTTTTCTTCAATCTTACCAGCCTGTCAAAAGAGTCTTTGTTTCTCCGGTTCGACTGTCTTGTCTTATACAAAACTCAATACGATTCTCGTAGGACCTGAACCTTTGTATGACAACGAGTTCGCAGATGACTGCCTCAGTGAGCTGCAAATTAAAGCACAGAATGGCAGCTTCATTTCTAGTGACCAAGAAGTGTATTATATGAGCGAATATCCAGAGTCCTCCCCTTGCCCAATGGCTGTGATCATCAAGACATTCACATCTGGTACCCGTGTCGTCATACCATTTCGAAGCAGCTGGTGCGGGGCAGTAGATCTCAACACGTGGTATGAAATCCTCATCTCAATCTATTCCTCGAACCAAACTGACCGCAGACGCCAGCTCTCAGGATGTTTGCTCCAGAAGTCTAAGAAGTGGAAGTACGAATTCAACAGATATATTGCTTTAATGGAAGATCTTTTGGGTGAAGATCTGGAATTGCCTGAATTTTCAGACGCTTGCCTTACCTTTATTTGCAACCCTGATGTCGAATTTACCGTCATCATCGTAAAGAAGGAAGCAGAACGAAAAATGTGGTTCCCATATATTAGTCTGTGTTCATCAAAGTGCTCAGAAGTCAAAGAGGACGTCATGCTATGCCAAAAAGCGTTATATGGAGCTGAAAATCAGGCCCAACAAAGTAAACCTCTCTTAACCGATCTTGCAATCCCGCTTTCACAAAAGGGCACAGGTCTTCCAGTCGCACTCGCCCACTCGCTGCTCTGGTCATGTCCTGCAGGCGGTGGCGGGGATGAGTTCGGTCGACTTCGAGCTGAGATCCTCTTCAGTCTGTGGACGGCAGCCAACAGCATTCCAGAGAGCTGCGTTTCGTTAGTGTGCACAGGATCAGTTGACAAATTCCACAGGAGTATCTATCGAGTGTTAGTTAATGACAGAGATGGTGTCAATGCATCTGTATTTCGTTCCTGTAGCCAACAGGTTTCAGAAGGGCGATATAACACTACAGGAGACGTTGCAGTATTAACAGTTATTGTGAGTAAAACGGAGGAGACAGTTGTCTTTTTGTATGCACGTTGTCCATTGAATGATGCTACTGCAGATTTTCTAAGTTTAGCATATTCGGTGGGGAATACCGAAACTATAAAATACTGTGGCGATTTCTCTCAGCTCTACAGAATTTCTTATAATGGAATAGTGTATTACATGTGCAGATGTAACAAGAATACATCCATGGCGTTGGAGAATACCTATCACATCTGGCACAAAGTTATAATCACTAAAAATTATTATCTCCTTGTCTTTAAAAATGACGCTCGCTACACTCGCTACATGTATTTCTTAAGGTGGTTGGCAATCTTCAATATTCAACTGTCAGATGCATCCCAGATATACATTCAACAGTTACCTTTATATACATCTCACTTCTGGAGAACATCCGTCATTTTTTCCTTCCAGCAATACTCTTTACACCAGAAATTCACCGAATTCATCAGCAATCTCGAAAGTGCCCATCTGCTCTGTCGAAAATCATCTCAGTTCACTTTATGTCACAGAACCAACAACCACTTTCCGGACACTCTGCGCACGACCGCTTACCTCCTGTTCATACATAGCTGTTCAGTGAGTATCATGGACAAAGACAAGATTATACTCCTGCTCCTCGCCGCGTTCAGGAGCACGAGAGTGGGTGCGGACTCACTTTGCCGAAGGGAGAGAGTGGTGGCCATGGTGGAGGCGGCGGCACAACACATCACCTTCGTCACTCGAGGCGCTCGCGACCACCTCACGCCCGTCTTGAGGAGTCTTCGGGTGGCCTTTCCCCAAAGCATGTGGCAGGAAGGGGGCGTGGGAAATCAGTGGACTTTGTTGCAACTTGGAGTGTGTTTGAAACTCAAGGACATTTCCAATTTTTTGCAGTTGTTGAAGTCCAGCGAGTGTGTTTCTTATGCAAAAAACGGTTCCACGGTAATATTTCAGTCTGGGGATGCAGTCTCATACCATGCCGTCATATTCCCACTGAAACACGCCAGAAGAGTCAGTACCAACCAAGATCCCTCCGTCAGCATGGACAACGATACTGAAGGCTTCGAGATCGTGCCTTTGCGACCGACACTCATTTTCTCTTCAAGTTATCTGTACATTACGAAGCTTATGGAAAATCCAACGCCTCAGTATCTACTTGACATGCCTCAGACGGAGAAAATTTCAACTGCCCAGGTAAATGCGAAAACAATTTTTCGTGCCACCCTGTACAGCAACATGCAGTGCCTGCGTGACATCAGGGAGGGCAAGTTCCAGATATTTAGGAGCGAAGCAAAGTTGGTCATAGGGCCCATCCACGACGACCTGATTGAGAGCTCTTGCTTCTTTTCTCTTCCCAAGGATATAATTGACGTTATGCAAACCAATTTGGCTAATAACCGAACGACCATTAATAAATTCTGGCCTTCGTGTTTGCACAATATGGTCATATCTTTGTTCGGAAGAGACCAGCCGTTAGACTGGTCCTACCTTGACTACGGCTGCAAGGCGAATGAAATTGCGCTGCTGGCCGTGGCTGTCACCATCACCGCAGTGACGGTTTTGGGAAACGTGTTCGTCTTGGCGGTAATCCTAGCCACGGGGCTTGTGCAGGAGGCAACCTTCCTGCTGCGGGCGTCGCTGGCCGTGGCCGACCTGCTGTTGGGCGCGATGCCAGCGGCCCTCGCGGTGCACGATTCCATCTCGATCATGCGCGGCGGACTCAGCCTCCGCGACCTCAGTCCTGACACGATCCACGTCAACTTCAGCCAGCTCTCGGTGCGCCAGCCTCCCGGCTTCCAGCAGCTGAGATTCGAGAGGCACGGCTACCCCATGGCGTGCAGTGTCGTCTTCAATGTCTCCTGCATCGTGTCGCTGCTATCGCTCGCCCTCATGAGCGTCGAACGCCTCTCCGTGGTCCTCGGGCGTCCGCTGAACCGGCGCTTCGTGTCGACGGGCGTGGGCGTCAGCTGGCTCGTGGGCGTCGCCTTGTCTCTCCTCATCAACTGGCGCCAGAGGCGAGGCCTCTCCTTCGTCGGGTACTTCGATCCGATCACGAAACTAACCATAAGCATGGGGGCGGGCGCACCGTCCGTTTCCTTCTTCGCCTTCTACTTGGTGGTCAGCATCCTGTCCGTGGCCGGGGCGCTCACAGTCATGCTCATCGTGGCCACTCTGGCCGCCCTCCACCGCAGTAACAGGATCGCCAAGAACAAGCTGTCCATCCACTCGGCGGTGCGCGACGAGGAGATGCTGCGCCTGACGTGGACGCTGCTGCACATGGTACTCCTGTTCGGGCTGTCGAGTGTGCCCGTGGCCGTGGACGCGCTGGCCGACTTGGCCCGCTCGCGCCCAGTGGCTCATTTCTTCGCTTGGTGGCTCTTTGTGGCCGGCGCCTCGTGGAACTGGGCGCTCTACTCCCTCAGCGGAGGCAAATTCCGCAAGCACGTGATCCAGCTGCTGGCGCGGCTCCATGGCAAGGGGCGCGGCGGGAGGAACGTCGCGAAGTACGGAACTCGGTGAGGAAAGAAGGCAAAGAACTGGATGCCATTGGAGGATGTACACACACACACACAGATAGATGAATAGATTGATAGAAAGATAGATGGATAGATAGACAAGCGTGTGTGTGGCGGTATTCTTATGTATGCAACACTTCCGCGACACATGTTTTTTATCAGTAGTATACGAATGCAAATACATTATGCATATATACGGTTACTACATTTCAATGGAAATCTAGCAATGCATCCCTTGTATGCCTCTGAATATTGCTGCCAAAATACACAACTTTATCCAGAGTTGTAACTACGCCATCCTCAAAAATCCTAGGTTCTGTCAAGCAAATTGTACAAAAGAACGCCTTTGTTAGCTCCGGCCAACAAAGAAGTTCTAAGTCAAAGGCGACGGCGCTCGTGTTCCTCGATGAGTGACGTCATTTTCCTGTCAGCTCTTGCCGGGCGAGACAAACAAAAAATATTTTTTTAAATATAAAAACGAATTCGTGACCATTAATGATTAGCCTTTGGTTCGTGATTCTCAAGCGATATTGCAGCGTGACTTTTGTTTAAAAGTTTAAGAAAAAAACATACATTTGCGATGAGAATGAGGAACTTTTGTTTTTAAAATTAATCTTAACCAGGGTCGAATTTTTGCATAAGCTAAATAAGTTACATAGCAGGGGATCGCATTTCGAGACCGGAAAGTTTTGGTGGCTTTCAGAATTTATTGAGCATTGCATCCATGTGAGTCATCCATTTGTTTATGCAACAAAGTGAATAGCATCGTCGTTTTCGTTTCACAATATCTTTATTTTCATTTAACAAGAGCCTCCAAGTTTGCTGAAGCTTTGGACCTCGCTAAGCCTAAATTCGCCACTGATTTCGGCCAATTTGCTAAAATTATTCTAGGCCAGACCTAATAAATATTCATCTATACGGACATGCATATACTCAAATAACTGCATGTCTAGCTGTCTAGACCTGAATATCTTTTGGATAGAAGATAGATAAATGTATGCATATCAGATAGATAGATAGATGTATTTATTTGTGTATATGCATGTCCGTATGTGTGAATATTAATTGGGTTGAGTCTGGCACATTTCTAACAAACCGGCAGTTTAACTCTAGTCATTTTATTGAATTTGCGTCGGTAGCATACTTCAGTGAAGTGGGGAAAATTACAGCACCAAAACCAAGATGTCGATGTTATCAGAGAGAGAGAGAAATATTGAATGTTTTATCGTTTCTGAAGACGTGAGAGTTTGCCCCCCTCCCCCACCCCCACCCCGCTGCATTAAAAACGGATTTTTTCGTTTGTTTTTTTTTACAGTAATTCAAAAAATGTACGGACGATTTCGAAAATTATAGGCCACAGAAATCTGGCAAGGGTCTAAATAAAAGGGCGTGGGTTTCATCGAAATCGGCAAGAGAAATCGAAAAGTCTGAAAAAAAGCAGACGGTCGGTCCGTTTGTATGGTTTGTCAGCATCACATGTCCCGACAGTACTTTCATAATGCCAGATGGTATCATGTCCACTTTTCTTCAGTTTTTCGGTGGTCCATACCTGGCCCTCATGATCTCGAAGACAGCTGATAACACGTTTTTTTTTTTTTTTCATTTGACTGACAGATAACGATATTGCATAATATGGTTCTTCATGGGAAAGTGCTTGTTTTGCTAACTTATCTACCTTGTCACATTGATATTCCTATATGAGAAGGTATCCAGTATAGTGACACGTATACCCTGTTCGGATAGGCTAGAAATTTGGTGAAGGGTATTGATAGTTACCATGTTTTCTGGACTGTTGTAAGTCTACAGAGTGCACCCTGGCTGTCAGAGAAGAAAGCTAGGTATCGCTGCTGTTCACTACCTTTTTTGATGGCATTGTGCAGCCAGCAGCAAAAGCGGTGACGCCTCGCCAGTCCTGGGTTCGGTGAGATCATGCCCTTCTTGCCCTGAAAGGAGGCCCGCGTTCAAACAACTAGGGCATAGTTAGGATAGTTCGAATGTGAGGAGGTGGGAAAGTACGGAAATCAGGCGAAGTGCAAAAATGACTGAAATACACATGACGAGTGAGAGGGATCGCTTTTATTCCTGTTTAGTTGTTAATTTGGTGGACATATTGGAAACCTGCCTTAAGAAATAAATTATCGTTTATTATTTCGAAAATGATTATCAAGAAATTTTATTACATCGTTTTATTTCAATTCCTTATATTTTATATATAAGAAAAATAAACATTGTAACTGTATTCATATTAATATTCGTCAGACGAAAATATCCTTCATTCATATATGAAGGATGTATATTAATAAATGGCTCTGCATTATCCTAAGCAGCTACTCTGTGACTTATATCACCAGATTCCACTATTTGGATAATGGTAAACTTTTGATGTGTTATTTGGAAAAGAGCATATGACGTTAGTTCATACGCCATTATATTTCTAGATGTTTACAATTATTAAATTGCCAAAATAAACGACAAATAAAGGCGTATAGTCAAGGCCACACACACACACACACACACACACACACACACACACACACACACACACACACACACACACACACACATACACACATACACACATACACATACACATACACAACACACACACACACACCACACACACACACACACACACACACACATATATTATATATATATATATATATATATATATATATATATACCATATATATTTACATACACGTATATACATGTGTGTGTATGATGTGTGTGGTATGTGTGTGGGGGGGGGCCTTGACTATACGCCTTTATTTGTCGTTTCAGCGGCTGGTGTCCAACACCTTGTCGGTGTTTCCCCCCAAAACTATTCAAGAAACTCGCGGGTGACTGAGCAAGCGTGAACCGGGAAAGGGGTTTGCTGGGAAGTGCCCAATCTGCCCAGGTCTAAAGACTGTCAATTAATAATTTGATACTAAAAGATATGTTAATAGTATAAGTTTGGCAACACCTGCATCCTATATACCTAACCATCATTACATTAATGCACCGCTGCACACATTCATTGCTTTTCATTTTACATCATTAATTTTCACCAACAGTTTCGGAAATGATATAATAAATTAGGTTGACTGACGATGCACTTTAAATCACTTTGTATCTCAAAAGTAACATTATGCAGATATAATAGACATTAATACTTTCTGTATGTATATGATTGCGAGGGGCGGAGCCAAGTGGCCCCTCACACTCAAGTTGACCCCAACCAAACCGTACTTCGCGATTCATGAACGCGACTGGAGGTCGTGGTTCGTAGGAGACACCCAAACGAAATAAAAGGAAAACAAGGGAATCGATACCTATACCTTTACAGGTCATGCGGCCAATGTCATTTATTAATGTTTGGTAGCCCAAGAGGCGCTATTTGAGACGATACATTATTCAAACCCACAAATATTACCCACAGTATGCATGTGTGTGTATTAGAGAGAGAGGGGGGGTGCAGACACTAGCCTCGATAAGATGGGACTGAAACATAGCCGAACACTCACTCCTTGCTTTGCCTAGCGAATCTAAATCCCCCCCCCCCTTTCCTAACTATGTCCAGGTTGTTTGAAGGTGGGCCTCCTCTCAGGGCAAGAAGGGCGAGATCTCTCCAAGCCATGTCTGGCGAGGCGACATCGCTTTTGTTGCTGGGTGTACATTGCTACTGACTCGGCATCAGTTGTGCTTGTGCAGTTGGAAATTCGCACACTTTCATGAAGAGTAATGTCAGGAATTATTACACCAGTCCCTACTGCTCCATGAGGATCAGTAGAAGTATCACCGAGATTGCAAGTGGGGGGGGGGTACCATGAGGGGGATGGAGAATTTCATCTATGTATTTCAAATAATGGCCTTTTAACTCTGTTATTGAAGTCACAGATTTTGGTCATGTCAATTTATCAAGATGAATAACAGGCCGCCGGACATGCTTAACTCTACAATTAATACCATTAGACAATGCAAGGGAAACTAGTTTGGATTGAATCTGCAGGTCTGATGCCGAGTATGGTGTTGAAGAGTAATATGATTGAACTGACGGGAGGTCAGTTCACTTTCCTCTTGACAAGAACTTTAGCAGTCATTCGGCAACCCAAAACGACTCTCATGGCCTTGTTCTGTAAGACTTCAGGGGGTTTGAGAGCATTTTGAGGCAACATAGTAAGAACCGGTCTTGCATAGTTTATCATGGTCCTAACCAGGGAAATGTACATCAACCTTAGGACTCTAAGGGAAGCACCTATGTATCTGTTGCTTATGTATTGTAAAGGTCGTAACCGTTCCAGGCAACATTCCCTAATGTTTTGAACGATTTCCCGAGTGAAGCGGGAACTGCGAGACATGTGGGGAGCAATCACCATAACACCAAGATGCATATTGGTGTCAGTTTTTGCAATAACTTGTCCACCTAATCTTGGAATGTATGACAGTTTATGAGATCTGGAAATATCCTTAGTCTTGATGGGGTTGAGTATGAGTCCAAGGGAAGTGCATTTTTTACTTAATCTCTGACGAACAAAAACCTGAATGAGAATGTCATCAGCATAGGATGTGATGCTGCATAGGTCTCCTAACTCACTATTAAGCTTGCAAAGAGAATGCATAAGGTTGTTAAATAGTGAAGAGGACAAAGCTCCTTGTGGAGTTCCTAACTCGAGCACACCATAATTACCGTAGGTACCTTGGTATCATTCGTTTGCTCTTCTCAAAGACAGACAGACAGACACAGAGAGTGAGAGAGAGAGAGAGAGGGGAGCGAGCAGAAGGAAAAAGAGATTGAGCGAGAGTGAGAGAGAGGTGTGGTGGAGAGATTTAGAGTGACAATGAATTAAGGAGAAAGACTCAAAACAGAAAGGAAATCTTGTGTATTCTAAAATAAAATTTAAAATGAGGCTTATTCTACATTTATTTTTTCGTTTCTATAATCGATTCTGATATCGACTGCATTTCTAGCAAGCATCTCTTATCAATGAGTAGAAAGAATTAGGAACAGTTTATTTCAGACATAATTTGGTTTTTTTTACGTTCTATTCTTGATTTCAGTGCCATCATCATACATTTCTTAGCAATGCACAGTACTAACATTTGTTGATGTAATCCTAATGTTATAAAATAATTCTCATTGTTTTCATTTTTACTCCATTGTCCCTAAAAATATCTTGTTATTTTTAAAAATATATGCATTGTCATATCAAAGCTTCATTTCAGTGTTTCTTCAAACAGACTAAGATATCCTTTTAGTTTGTTCATATTTGTATATGAAATAAAATAAGATGTAAAAAAGAAAAAATCAGTAAAATAAGTTTTGCCCCAAGTAAGTTTGCTTGTTTTTTATTTGGTCCTATATCGAGGTAGATGTAGGGAACATATTCCCAGAGGAACATGCTTACCAAGCTGCGGGATGATGTAGTAGGATAGCCACCTCCTTTACACACAGACTTGGACCTCAACATGCTGAAAAACATGCACACGCACACGCACACGCACACGGACACACACGCACACGCACACTCACACTCACACTCACACTCACACTCACACTCACACTCACACTCAGCACACACACATAAAAAAGTACAATGTTAATACTCACTCACAGTTGGGCTGATCAATAAGTAATAATAATAAAAGTAATAATAATAATAATTCCTTTCATCTCTTGTTTCTGTTATGGCAAAATGTGTACATATTCCTAAATAGTTAAGCTGTTTAGTATCTTAAAACAATTTACAATTTTGTCATGTACTGTGCTACGTCTCCTTGGGAAGCATTCAGTATATAATTCTCTCATCTAACTATTAAGTCATGTACCAACATATGTACAAAAGGGAAAAGGAAACACAAAATTATAATTTCTTTTACTGGTAAAGCTGCACAAACACAGAAGTAAAGTTGACTTGAACAAAGTCATCAGCTTCATTTTCAAACTTTATAGGTAATTTAGCCTTGGAAAACACTGTACCAATGAGCAATGATTGGACCACCTAAGTTAAAACATTTGCAAGCTTACTGAAGACTGGCATACGAAGAGCTTTTTTTAACTGTTGTTTGATAAAGCACAGTCTAAATGGCATGTTTATTTTACGGATCAGAATAGGCTTACATCTTGTCTCCATTTCAGTTCTCAATTCAATCATAAAAAATAGTGGGTAAACTATGTAGTTTTTCTAGAACAATTTAAGAATAACATTGCATCTCGGAGATAATAAGAAGTTAATTATGTCTACAATCAGAGATACATATAAAAATGTAAGTGAAAAAATAATAATCATGCTTTGCACATAGTAAGACAAAGGTCATGCAAACTCATCCAATATTTTCAAATCTACCAGTAAATGGGTTTACATATTAAGAATATTTCTTATTAAATGTAACATAAAGAAATCATGGATACCTTTTGTCATTAAGTGAATTCAATTGGATCTCATTCTTAAATCTATATATCCTATTGCTATCAGTCTTTCTATACTGTTTGGAGTATTACTAGGGACACTTCCTTTTCCTTATTCACTTTTACCAAAAACCTAAATCTCCTTTTGAAATCTTAGATGACTTGATATAGCACTAATAGTTATCTGTTAAAACTGACTATTATAGCAGTGGATTCTTATATAACACATGTTGCTTGATTTTAACCGCGATACAAAAACTATCTCAGACACATGATTCTGAGAAATTACCTTACGTCTAACATCAATGGCAGGAAACAAGCTGAAAAAATCCCATTGAGAACCTTTCTTGTTTACCTTTTAATCAATATAAACAATATATTTAGTGTCTGTATTACTTGCAGCAAACCAATGCAAAATATGGACACCAAGATTTACAAACATTTTTAAAACTTTTATATTTATGATGCACTAAAAAATACATAATATAAAGTATAAATTATGCACTCAAGTAAATTGATACCTATCATTCCTTATGCAAGTTGTTATAGTTACATGTAATAAAAGACAGCTCTTTTCATCTCATAATATCTAAACTCTGACATTTTTGGAAAAATATTCTGATTCATAGCTTCCTACCTGGAGAAAATAAGAAAATAGCAATAACTGTGAAATACTTTTTCTTTTCTTTTCCTATTATTACACTGTCAAAATTTTATAGTGTACATGTAAAATCTTCCAATCTGCCTAAAAAAGGCAGCTAAAATTGTGATAACAATAAAATAATTTTCAGTTATAAATAATCTTAGTAAAAACACTTAAGCAGGTACAATGCTATAAGGTCAAAAGAATGTAACATTGGGTTTGGGTAAATTATAAAGATTCAGTTTTCACTTTGGTGTGTTGGGACAAAAATGTGTTTCAGGTTTCAGACTTGAAGCTGTATCAGGAGATTAAAATTTTGAACATACAGCATCCTTCCAAATTCTCATTATATAGACTCAGTTATCAAAGTTTGTATCGTTTTGCTTAAAGGGCTGAAAGTAAAAGAGATAGAGAAAAATTTCAAGGCATCTGTTAAGGAAACCTCAAACACATATTTGTACAGCTCTGTAGTCTAAAATAAGTCAACACATCAACAAAAAGGTAGTAAGAATACTTCTTATGAAAATATATATTTTATTCATCATACTCTGACTCATTAAATACCATTATATGTATAAAGAAAAATAATGACCTGACCAGTCTATAAACATTTTACATTTTAGCAATGCATTCAGGTTTCAGTAAATCCTTTTTTCCTTCAATTTTCTTTTAAGGACTACAAAATGTGTATCCTCTTTAATCCAGTTTTTCCTTCCACAGAACCTATATGAATCTATGAACTGGTCCAAGAAGTAACTGGATAATGTTCAGAATCAGAAAAAATAAACTTTATCGGCACAATTTTCTCTTGCTCAGCCATCTTCTTTGAGCTATATGAAGGGGAAAAGTAAATACTCTTGGCTAATCTCTACAATATTCTCTATAATTCCTATAATATGAGGAAGCTGTTCATATTTATCTCTTCTACAATGGCATTTTCTTAAATTCTCGTGCCTTATCAATGTATTTTGTGCAATAACACAGTAACTTTGGCTTTGATGCTTATTCTATATAAAAGGAAAAACATACTTTGATTTTGTGACCCTAGATCTCTTTCCTTTATTGATTTTCTTTTCTCAGTATGTAAGATATTGAGCAAACATTTTGGAGAAGATTCAGTGATTACCAATGCATACTCACGATAACAGCACTAAAGTAAATGGTTTACAGACAGTTATTAGCTACATAAATATATATCAATCTGTGGTAATTTAAGGCTTTACACTCTTGGTGGATTCTGTTACGCATTTTGAGCTACAATCACTGTCTAGCATAACCTGGAAGCACAACATCGAAATTCATGCTGTGGAATGATCATGTCGAGGAATATTCCGCTTGTTGAAGCTGTAAGAAGTACAAGTATATTTGTGGGAAAATTTTAAAAGCCAGTAACAATTAACACCCTGTTATGATGAAGGAACTGTGGAGGTGATTGAGAAGAGCAACTCAGAGAAAGCAAAAGCACTGGGTTTTCCTTTTATCGTCGTGTCATCCTGTGGTTACAAAATGTGGTGATGTCACTGCAAGCATACTGAGTACAAAAAAGGCAAAGCAACACTAACACTTGAGTGCTTCAGTCTCATTCCACATTACCAAAAGCAGAACTAAACATTTTTGATTTCAAATCCTAAATAAGATATTGTGTTAGTCAATTACATCTAAATATGAACCATATTACTGACATTCTGAGTAACTCATTATCATAATAATAATAATAATAATAATTAAAAAAAATAATAATAAATAAATAAATAAAATAATAATAATAATAATAGCAATAATAATAATAACAATAATAATTACAATAATAATAATAAATATAATAATAATAATAATAATAATAATAATAATAATAATAATAATAATAATAATAATAACAAAACAGATTGAAAAAAATAACAAGAAACACTGATATCCTCATATAGAAATTCTAATACCAAGAGGCACACTGAATAAGGCATACAAAGCAAAATATAAGAGTAATGTTTACTAAGTAGCTGCCCATTGTCTGTGGTTGTCAGTGTACAATTAAATCAAACAGTTAAAAGCATTAAAAATATAAGCACTAGTTAAAATGGCCATCTTTTATACAACCTATATAAACAGCATTTCATTATCTTCAGAGTTCCCTTGGCATATAACAAATTCACTTTTTTTGTTATCATATACATATTCATTGCAATCATGTATTGTTCCTAATCTTCTTCTGTTCAATAAAATATGAAAAGGCTATTCCTCTTAAAACAACTTAGAATTATTTGCTTAACAGCTTAACATGGCAACATCAAAATTCCTTACACATGTAATGCATTCTTTGCAACCTTACCAGTGGTAGGTAACTTTCTTAGGTCTTCTACATATTTCTTGATGATATAAAAGTCAAACCCAATCAATGGATTAACCTGTGACCTTGATGTATGAAATTATTACAGTCAGTGCATTCAATAACTACCAGAAAAATTGAAGAAGAATGCATAACAAAAACACCAGCTCAGAAAAAGATAATCATTGCACATGTAACACATCTAATGTACATAAAGCAAATGAAAAGGAAGAATAACAGAACAATGCACAAGATGTCAAGTGATCTCCCGATGAAGTAACAATGGAATAACAATAATGTGTACGGAATGACGGAAAGTGTGACACTGTTAAGGGGAAAACGTTTATGAGTGTGTAACTCCCTTGCGGGCCACAAGGAGATTTAGAACAGGGTGCTTCTTGATGTAGTCCACAGCTTTCTTGTGTGTCACCATTGTGAAGTCATAGCCGTTGCACTGGAGGATCTTGTCATGGACGCGGAGTCCAGCTCGTGCTGCGGCACTGCCATCGTGGACCTGGGAAAGATGACAATGGTATTGCATCTGGTACAAATACAACTCTTTTGTAAGACTCTGGTTCCTTTGCTATAGTATTACCCTTTTCCTCCTCATCCCTTTATTTTTCCTTTGGCTTTTTTCTTTACACTGAGAAAGCTTTTCACTTTTCTTCTTCCTTGCTTCCTTCTTCCTTATAAAATCCACTGGCTGGTTTCCTATATTCCACTCACATAACTCATACACTCAAATGCACTTTTTCCTTGACCCATTTGGCCTGGATGGCAAGAATATATGGCATGCATACAGCAATATTAGTTAGTTTATTGTCTTTACACACAGATGGCTCTACAAGTGCTTAGTAATCAAAGAGTCAGTTTTCAGTCCTATCTATCTCACTTTTTTACCCTTTTCCTTGATTTTTGGAAAGCTTTTTTTGTATTATCTTAGTCACTAATGCTATGACTTTTTTAAAAACAATCTAATAACTGTAATATTAATAATAATAATAACAAGACTATCAATAGTAATAGTATTAGAAAGAAAAACACATTTTCCCAGCATTTCAAATAATGGAGACCCTTTTCGACTGAGTGCATGTGCAGCCATATATATGTAACAAAATTCACAAAAAATTACAAGGGACAATACATAATTCTGCAGTCATGGGTTAAAATACTCACCTCTGTACAGTAAATGCCATTGTCTGTGTAGCCCTGTGGACTTTTCATGAAGTCCTGGTCTATTCCACCTCCAATCTTGAATCCGCATTTTAGGACCTTGAAGGGAGAATGGTGGCCATTTAAAGGACATGCAACAGTAGGTTGTTTGCATAATTTAATGTGCTCCACATGAGACAACAGTTTTTAAAAAATGGACAAAGAAAAATTAATATAAATAATCAAATAAATACATACACAAAATTACAATAAAGAAATTATGTCTTACAACACACAAAGGCATACAAATATACATGAATAACTTTTTATAAATACAAATACATACAGATAAAAAAGTAAATTTCATTGGAAAAACAAATCTGTATCTCACATACAAAGAAAAGCACAAAATAAAAATCACAAACACAAAAGAATATCTATATATTGTAAACACAAAAATATCTGTGTATATATACAATACATATTTACAATTCTTGGACATTACATCATTTTATAACATTTCAAGTGAAACTAAACTCGACTTCAGATGGTAGTATATTTAGGCTCAACATGCCACACATAAAAGGAAATAGTCAGAGCTGAGTGACAATTTTGAGAAGTGAAGTGAAGTGAAGTGAAGTGAAGAGAAGAGAAGAGAAGAAGAGAAGAGAGAGAAGAGAAGAAAGAGAGGAAAGAGAAGAGAAGAGAAGGAAGAGGAAGCAGGAAGGAAGGAAGGAAGGAAGGAAGGTAAGCAGGAAGGAAGGAAGGGAGGAAGGTAAGCAAGAAGGAAGGAAGGAAGGAAGGAAGGAAGGAAGGAAGGAAAGAAAGAAGGTAAGCAGGAAAGAAATAAGGTAAGCAGGAAGGAAATAAGGTAAGCAGGAAGGAAGAAGAGGAAGACGACAAAAAAGAAAAAGAAAAAAGGTA
>NW_020869501.1:61143-76143 GCF_003789085.1 Penaeus vannamei
AAATTCTCCACTACGCATGCGCGGGGTCTCTCGTACCCGTACTGTTCCAGTTATCTTGCCTGTGACATCATGGCCAGTGTCACAATTTCATTTGTCAATTTTTTGGCAGTTGATTTAATAGCCAATGAGGAAAGAATTTACGAGGGAAACAGCCAATGATAAATATATATGTGTGTGTGTTAGCTAAAATAGAAGCTATGAAATTCAGCTTTCAATTTAGTCTCGCCATGACTTCTGTGTGTTTAGGATGCCGTATGAAACCATTCCAAGGTATAACAAATTATTTTGAAGACGATGAGGCTAGCCTGAAACTATCACGTGAACACGGAGTGCTTCCCTCTGAAGTGCCCTGTGAGTGGCCTTCATGTTGCTCGTGCTCACACAGACCTCTCTGGTGCTTCCGTTCCCGCAAGCCGCTCCACTGATATCAACGACCCTCACCCTGGCCCCTCCTCTGCATAAGTTTTAACCCAAAAATGGTGTGGGGTTGCATTTCCAAATTTACTGTTTTGTTAAATGTCTTTGCACACAGATTATTCGGTCAGTGCTTAGCCACAAAAGATGGGGTAAATTTGGATAAAGATGTCATCAACATTTTTCGGGATGAAACTAGATTCGTTTGATTCCTATTGTTTTGGTTCAGCAGATTCTGGTGCTCCTTTCCATTGGAAATGGCAAGAATGTGTTTTCCATGCCAGAATCATGCCACTCTTTATATGCATGTGCAGTGTGGAATTCTCAATCTCTGCTGCAATCACAGTATCGATTAAGTCACTTTATTGTCTAGTGCAGGGGGCTATGCCCCTTGCAACCCCTCAAGGGGGGCTACCTCCCCACAGCCCTGCCAAGGAAAACAAAGAATCCTCCGCATACTCATGGCAGGAGAGAGCATCAGACACAGCATTGGGCAGTCACGCATGTCGGTTGTAGGTATAAGAATTGCATATGCCTTTTTCCAATAATACCAAAGATACAATTAGTAGATTTTGTGACCGCCTCTTTCCTTGAGTTTGCTGGGAAAATGCTATTATACGTGTAGTGTGGAATTCTTGATCTATGCTGTAATCACAGCACTGTTTAAAAGTCACTATATTGTCTAATGCAGCGCCCCCTTTTGCCTTGTTTCCCCATTGGCTATTAAATTAACTGCCAAACAATTGGCCAATGAAATCATGGCATTGGCCGTGACGTCACAGGTGAAATAACAGGAACAGTTCAGGTACAAGAGTCCCTGTGCATGTGCAGTGAAGAATTTGGTCCGTATTCCCTCAGCGAACATGGTGATCTTTTTAATATCATTTTTATTTATTTTGATGATTGAATAACTTTGTTATTATTACTGTGTGAGACAAGTTTTTTTTAATGAAAAGTGATCATTAACTAAATATCTTCAAGGCTCTGAGGTTAGTTTTCATTGCTTCTTTGGTGATGCCTTTTTCCAATAATACCTCCAACTTCATGTCCAAAATTTATTAATTAATATAAGTTGCCATGCCTAGGCGTTCCCAAACTGCCCAAGGGGTATGCCCCCCCAACACCACTGGGGAAACATTGTCTTCACCTCAGTATGCACTAGAAGTTAGAGCTGAAACTTGGGAGCACCAAGTGGACTTGGGTGGAGAATGGCACTTTCCGCGATCTTTTTCCTTTATTTAAGGAGTTACTAGTCATGTCTGCAGATTGTTTCTTGTAACGACGACTGTAACAGTTTTTAGTGACTCTACAAGAATTTCATATTCAATTTGCCCTGACTTAGTGCGTCAATACCGTAAAGATTAACGGTATTAATTATATTGTTATGGATATTTCTAACAGCAGTATCAAATGCTTGAAAATATTGAGGTGAGACAGGTATATCTCGTAACTGGCTCATTGGCGATCTAGTACCTGTGGAGCCATCTATATTTAAAAACATTTGCTAAATTAAATACACAGTGGGCATGGCATGTATGCATGTCATCCCTGTTAGCATGTGGTTAAACAACTAATTGTTCAGAATAGGTAAATCCACAGAGGAAAATCACGGATCAAAAATAATATGTAAAAACAGAAAGGTTTTCAAAGTAGTCCGCAAATAGTTAAGAGAAGGCCCATTGCATATTTAAGAAGTAAAGGTTTGCTCATTTATGTAACTCCAGTAAAGTCAGACTTCTGTGCCCTCTTTCTAGCAAAATTAGACAAGCTTTGCTATGTAAATGTATTCTGGGACTGTAAGACCTTGGTGACTTCTCTGGTTCATTATCAAATAAGGAAGATTCCAAGTTGTTTTGTATTCCTGCCAAATATAGGGAGTCTGTTTTTTGCCAGAGTGCAAAGTAAGAGACTACAATTTTGCCTCCTATTCTGAATAGTTACCACTTAAATAAATTTTAAATTATCAAATACACTCCAAATTTGTATTAGTAATGTTGTCATGATATGTATGTATAAGATAATAGAACAGTTTTTGATTATGGATTCATAAGATATATGCAAATATGGTTCACTGTATTTACTCTTCCACTTCTGGTACATATTATGCTTTGTAGAGTGCCTCCCTCTAGGTTGCCTGGAAGGCCTACAAGCTCTATCTGTCCAGAGTATATGTCCTAGAGGTTTGTTGGACTATGCTTGAGTGCCAAAGGCAAGCAAGCCATGGTGGAGTTTATATGAAGTTGTACCTTACTCTGGCTTCAATTGTTTTTTACTTATAGCGGTTATGCTGTTTGTTCTTAATAAATATAAATGAACATGCTTGTAGACTATCAAAATATTATTATATCTATATCCACAAGAAACATGTGCTTTATGATAGTCAGTTTACAATCTGGAAACCATCCTGATAGTGCTTCTGTGTCAAGTGATTGTCATAGCTACAAACTACCTCTATATATGTTATAGTAAGATTTATTAGCAATTACTGAAGTGCTGACAGGTGCAGACGCTGTGTTGATCTGCATGAGGCCTGTGGCAATTATGGCAGTCTTTTAAACATTTACTAAAATATATTTTACAGCTTTACGGCTTGCAACAGACTAACTAAGACAACAAAATATATGCTCTGTTTGTAATATGGTGAATATTAAATTTTTCAGGAAGATATTGATAGTCTGATTGCCAAATTTGTTGAAATGGACAAAGCCAAGACTACTATTATGGAGGATTTGGTACCACCCCCATCAAGACGCTCAGCATTCACATTAACGCCACACCCAGACAAAGATCAGCTGATTCTGTTTGGAGGAGAGTACTTCAATGGAAGTAAGGTTTGTTTATATGAAGATTTTATGCATATCTATATGTATGTCTTTCTGTCTGTTTTTGTATTATGTGGATTCATGTATACATTGATATGTAGTTTAACTTCCAAAAATAGACCATAATTTTTAGGGGGGACCATAAAAAGATTTTAAAAAGTTTTGCTCTCCTTTTTTCCCCCACATTAAGGTTTATTTTGACTCAGACTGCCCTTGTCTTTCTAGATAAACATACCCTCTCATATTTCAGACGTTTATGTTCAATGACTTGTTTTTCTACACAATCAAACAAGACCGATGGATTCAAGTAAGAAGTCCGGGTGGACCCACACCAAGGTCGGCACATCAGGCAGTTGCCTTGTCACAGGTAAGCTATGAAGTATGTTATTTTCTTGGTCTATACCTCTACTCTACAAGTTCCATCTTCAGGAATATTTTGTTATCATGCATTCATGTTTTATGATGCAATTTGGCAAATTAGTATGCTTCAAACTGGAATCATCAAGGAACAGTGATGATATAGTTTGTAATGTGATTTTTGGTCTGCAGGGTGGTGGACAGCTGTGGATTTTTGGGGGAGAATTCACTTCACAGTCACAGTCTCAGTTCCACCACTTCAGGGACCTTTGGGTATTCCATTTCAAGACTAAGACATGGGAGAAGATTCAGTAAGTTTGATGTTGATGAATGGCCAAGCTTAACATTGATTTTGTATGTAGCCTGTTATTGTAGAAGAAATGACATAAAATTTCTAGATTGAATGTATTTGCTTGCAATCTTTTTCTTTATCTAATAGAATATTTCTTGCAAACTTTTATGTATATCTAATATCTTCATAATTATACCAGGGCCCCAGGAGGACCATCTGCTCGAAGTGGTCATCGGATGGTTGCATTAAAAAAGAATTTGATTGTATTCGGAGGTTTCCATGATAATTCCTTCGATTGCAAGTACTTCAATGATGTTCATGCCTTCAACCTTGAGGAATACAAGTGGCAGAAGCTGGAAGTATCAGGTAAGGTGAACTGACACAGTTTTTAGAAAAAATTGTTTTATGATTCTTTTGAATATGATAATGTTTCAGATGTCAACAGTTTTTGCTGGGATGGCAAAAATAAATGCATTGGCTTTTGTGTCTGTTTTCTTCTTCTTCTTCTTCTTCTTCTTCTTCTTCTTCTTCTTCTTCTTCTTCTTCTTCTTCTTCTTCTTCTTCTTCTTCTTCTTCTTCTTCTTCTTCTTCTTCTTCTTCTTCTTCTTCTTCTTCTTCTTCTTCTTCTTCTTTTCTTCTTCTTCTTCTTCTTCTTCTTCTTCTTTTCTTTTCTTTTCTTTTAATTGTCTTGACACATTAATGGCCCCACAAGTACACAAAGGAATCAATTACTAGTCTTCCCTCTATCACCAGTTTATACTTTTCCTTGAGTTTTGGGAAAGGTTAATGGTTAATGGTTAAAAGCGAAATAAATGTGCTAGACATCTAAGGTCATATAGCACTATAGGAAGGTATAGTAAAGTGTGATGTCAGGTGATAGTTGCTATGCGTCAACTATCTAGAGTAATGTTGGAAAGTTGAAGTTGGGTAAGGGTGTTGATGAGGGAAAGGGTTATGGTGGTTTAGGTAAGGGAATTAGATCAAGTGAAGGATATTTATGCGTCTGAGGAAGGATAACAGGTTGTTATAAGAAGCAAGGGTGTGACGTAGGTGTGGTCTGTGAGAACAGAAACCGCGAATATTCCAATGTAGGAGAGCACCGGTACGTGTTGGAGAATCGGGGGGGGGGGGGATAGAGGGGATGGAGGGAGGGAGAATGTGCGTATAGTTGGAGTTGAAGGGGATGGGTTGTGTTGGGAGGGAGTAGAAGGAAGTGGTGTGGGGAGAATATTAGTGGTAGAAGGATGGATATCAGAAGGATGGATAGTTGGAGTTGAAGGGGATGTGTTGTCTTGGGAGAGATTAGGAGGAAAGGGTGTAGGGGTGCTGTGAGTAAGAGTGGGATGGATTTCAGGAGGATGGGTATCAGGAGGATGGATATCGGTTGTGGACGGAATTGAGGGGGTTAGGTTGTGTTGAGAGGGAGGAGGAGGAAGGGGTGTAGGGGGAACATGAGTGGGAGGCGTATAGATATCAGCAATCACTTTAAGTGTGGAGGGAGCATGAGATATGGAATTTTGTGTCTCAAGCATATAGCTCTGAAAGTCTTCCATAGTTTCTGCAGTGGAGTTGGTTGGAGAGTTTTGTGGGACAAAGGTTTTCTTATGAGGAGGGGAGAGGAGACTGGTGTCTGAGGAGTAAAGGTAAAGGTAGGTGGAGGTGAGTGTGCGGTAGGGGAAGAAGTGGTGGAACGTTTAGTTTGTCTGCGGGTAGTGTGGAGAGGGAGAGGGGATGGTGTTGGGGCTGTAGTTGAGATTGGAGCTGTGGTTGATATTGGGGTGTCTGGATTTAGAGTGGCAAAAGAATTTGACTGGGGGAGGTTGAATGTAGAAGTGGAAGTGGGGAAGTAAGTAGGTATAGGGGAGGGTGTAGGAACATCTTGAGGTGGAGGGGGAGGGGTAGAGCGAGCGGCATTACTGGATTAGGGAGTATAAGAGAAACCTTGTCGGCATGCTTCCTGTCTGGCTTCACATAGAGTGAGACCATTTTTGTATCTGAGAGCTGCTACCTCAGACTCAAACTTGTAAGTGGGACAGCCTCTATAAAATACATTATGGGGGCCGCCGCAGTTAGCACATACGTGTTTATGCTGAACAGTTTGATCTGTTATGACTGGGTTGGGCACAGAGGGGGCATTGGTCTGTGGAGCAGCATTGTTTGGCAGGATGTCCAAATCGCCAACAATTTTGACATTTACGGGGAGAAGGTTGGTATGGTTGAACAGGGAAGGATTGTCCACCAATGTAGATACGAATGGGAAGGTCATGTGTACTGAAAGTAATTTTGGCAATGTTGGTGGGTTTCTTTTGATGACCTCTTGGAGGAATGGAGTAGCAATGTACTGATATCACATCCTGGTCTTTGAGGCAGCCGAGCAAGTCTTCTCCACAATCTGACCAACCTTTGGTATCGACTGGGCAGTTTGCAGGGGAGATAGAGACAGTTCCGGTACAAATATTAAGAGTTAGATTAGGTTCTGCAGGGATGGGGTTGCCAGAGAGATCAGTTAGTTTTGATAATGCTATAGCTTCAGCTTCAGATCTGACTGTTACGAGATGGGAGCGATTGCATTGGGTACGGAAAGGGACTCTGTCTACTCTGTTTTTGAAGACATTGTTAAAAGAGAAGAGTGTTGCCTGAGTAAGGAGCTGTAAGGGGGATCATGAAAAATCAGTCCCATTTAGCTGGGCTAAATAGAGTTGGTGGTTGGTGGTGGTAGAAGGACGGGAGCGTGTGAAAGCGGGAGTGTTGTTGAGGGGGGTAGTATTACGGAGAGATGGAGAATAAGACTGTAAGGTAATAAGGGAGGTTGGGGTGTTTGATGAAGAAGGTTGTAGGGGAAGGGTTGATGAATTCGAGGAAGTTGGGAGGGTAGGAATGTCTTCTGGAGATTGAGTCTCTGCTTGGGTGGGTAATGCACTAGTAGGAATTGAGGAGTGGGTAGTAGTTTTAGTGTTCGGAGTCACGGTCAAAGGAGAGCCTGGGGTCGGGGAGCCGGTGGGGCTATTTGATGAAGGGGCAAGCCTCATTGCCCCTAATAGGGGTATTACATCTTCATTAGTGGCCATGGGAAGCCTTGATTATGTAAAGGGAAATAAACAGTCCACCCCCCAGTGCCCTGTAGGGGGTAAGGGCTAAACAACTAAATCGGGAGTATTTAAGTAATCATAATGTTAATAATAATGATAACATTGATATTGATAGTATAAAGGAAACCCTGAAAACTCAAGGTACAGGGAAATCAGGTGAGGTCACATAGGTATACTAATTGGCTTCTTGGTAGCTTAGCACTTGTGAATTCAGTTTTTATTTTTTTAGTGCTATTTTTGTTATCAATGTGACAATACAACTAAAACTACAGCCACAAGATACAACTATTACAAGTAAAGATTTCTGTTTTACACTTTTTTTCCTTTTCCAACTATACTAAAAGAAATATGAAACTGAAAACTAAAATGGAATGAATAATTGAAAACCAAAAATCATATAATAATAAATGGTAAATAAGAGATATCGACTCTCAACTAGGACAAATGATCAGCAACATAGACTGAAAACTTTTCTTTGTAGTCCATTGTTAATGCTTATGATAATTTCCTTGTAGTGCTATCTGTTTTAAAGTTCTGTTGATGTAGATATAAGCTAAACAGTGTGTAATGCACGTTGGTTCCCCAAACATATTGAGGGTTTTAACAAACTGCTAAGCTGAATTGAGTACATGATTTTAGATATGTAGGATTGACTAAGGTTAGTAAATCCGGAACACATATGCTGAGTTTAGGCTTTTATATGTAGTTATTTCTCATAGATATTTGCATTTGATGAAAAAAATTTGTTAATTATTCATGCTTCATGACCCTCACAGAAAGACATCTTGACTGCTAAGTTGTATGCTACCATAAACTTTCTCTTCTATGTATTATAGATTGAGTTGATATAAACAGTATTTTCAAGTGTATCAAAATCCTCTCACCAGGGAAGGGCCCATGTCCCAGATCCGCCTGCCAGATGGTACCAATCTCTGATGGACGTGTGTTGATTTATGGTGGTTATAGCAAGCAAAAGTTGAAGAGGGATGTCGAGAAAGGTGTCACGCACACAGACATGCATCTACTGTGTCCTGATAGTAAGTGTTGTATGCAGTCAAGATTTTATTTAATACAGTACCCAGACATTGAAGTTTGAGAAAAGAGTCATTTTGACTGTTGTATTTAAAGGGCATTCACATGGTAAAGTTGCAGAAAGGAGTTTTGTACCCCCTCGGGTAATCAAACCCACCAAGTGGCAACACCAGTAGTAGTAGTAGTAATAGTAATATTAGTAAAGGTAATAGTACTAGAACTAGAACTAGTACTAGTAGCACAAACTGTATATGAATGAATGTTGTTTGATGTGTGTGATTAGTGAAAAAGTTTCAAGGTAAGGTCCTCCACATTATCAAATATTAAAGTAGATGAAAAAGAGCATAGTATATGTATTCATTACTCACTTGCTATGCTTAAGATAGAAATTATGATAACAGATAATCAATATACCAAATGTAAGCTTTTCCTTACAATACAACCACTTGTCTCTAAGCTGCCAGTTTAGATGTGCTTGTACAAGTATTATTTAAAAAAAAAATCCTGATCTTTATATTTTTGATAGTTGTTACTTTCATCATTAAAGTTTAATAATCATACAAGAGTGTTATTATTTAATAATCATACTGTGTTATTATTTATTAATGATTTTTTTATGTTTACTTTTGTTTATTTTGAAGTTCCTGAAGAGTGGAATAGTGCTATATTATTTCATATATCACTTTGGAAATTAATTATACTATCTATTAGGTGATACATCAGTTTTAAATAATTACTCATACTATCAGTGAATTTTATCTCTATCTATCATCATCATCATCATACTGTGGCTAGCTCATATATTTATTGATGATACTTATCTTTCACTAGAAAAGGTATATATATACAAAGAGTCAGTCAGTCAGTCACTTGTCATGAATGTACAACTTTCCATCAATCACATGCCTCACAAACTATATTCATAAATATTCTGTTTACTACAAGCATGGTGTTGCTCCTTGTTGGGTTACCAAACCAGAGGGGAACAGAAACTCCTGTCAGGAAATGAACCCATAAATCTTAATGTAGCAGGAATGGAAAATTGTGCATTATATTTTAAAGGCTTTCATAATAATGAATAATGTCCACAGAACATGACACGACTGGCTTAAAGTGGAAATGGCAGTCAGTGAAGCAGGCTGGCATCCGCCCTTCTCCCAGGTGTGGCTTCTCCCTGGCTCCAACGGGTAGTGACAAAGCCATTCTCTTTGGTGGAGTTTATGACGAGCTTGACGAAGATGAAGAGTTGGAAGGTGTCTTCTACAATGACATGTACCAACTTGATCTAATGAAGCCAACCTGGCACGAAGGTTTGTTGCTTAAAATAATTGCTGTGACGTTTCTTGCAACTGCCACAAGTATGGCAAAAAAAAAAAAAAAAATATTTTCTTTTCTTTTTAAGTAGTTGATGGAAAAGATGTAAATGTTATAGTTGACGGAAAAAAATATAAAGATTTGTACTTTTATATAGATGCATTTGAAACGGCCATCACTTTTTTCAAATATAGTTGTTGCAATTTCATTCTTGGAGGTAGTAAGGCCATACATAATATACAATAGATGAATTGGTATCTCTCTTTCACCATGAATTAGTGATTGTTACCGGGAAAAAAGAGACTGCTGAAAAAAAGAAGAGAAGAAGAAAGAAAGAAGATGGACAAGAAGAGGAAAGTGATGATGAGGAAGAGGTAAGAGAAGAAATGATCAAGTATTATTTCTGTTTAAATTGATGTGGTATCTGAGCTAAGGACTTGTAATGCATTTTCAACATTTGTATATATATATGAAACTGCAGAATTGATTGAGTGGAATTAATTTTTTCTTAGGAAATGGAGGAGAAATTGGAAAACATGACAGTGGACGACAAGAAGGAAGAGAAGGTTGTTAGTGATGATGGAGTGTTTACAGTAAGTGTGGTGCTTCTTTATATTTTTTGATAAGATATGCAGGCTAATTTTATTTACATCATCATAGGGTAAAACTAAAATGTGTCTTTCTGTTGCAGTTTTGCATTTCCTTGATAATTTGATGATTGTGTTATTATTTTCTGTGGTTTGATTTTACCAATTTTTAGCAAAATTACCAAAAAAAGGAATCTTTATTCTCTTGAAATATTAGATGGATAACTGTTTGTGTGTATTCCTTTCTATTCTTCTAGTACAGTTATGCTGAAAAGTATCTAAAAGAATTAAAGAATTATCTGTCAATTTTAATACATTTCCACCCATACTTTGGCAGGTAACAGTGGGTCCCTCTAGCAGTAGTACAGACAAAGGAGACGAGGCATCAGGTGGTGAGAGCTCAGAGGTCTTCATGCCTCCACCCAGAATCAATGCAGGGATGGTTGTCAAAAAGGGAATCTTGTACCTCTATGGGGGCATCTATGAGGACGGTGACAAGCAGCTCACTCTGGGTGATTTTTATGCTCTAGGTAAGGAAAGTTACATGTTTCAAGCTTTCAAGTGGTGTTGGATCATGTGGCTGATGTATTTTCATTTTTTTCCTATGTATTTTATTTGCCATCTTAATGTTGATGTCATTTGATATTACTAATAAAAATGTAAGACCAAAAATATTTCTGAAAATCAAGGGAAAAGGTAAACAGATGAGATGGGTAGTACTATTAATTGACTCATTTGTGATTTAGTTAAGGGCTTGTGGAACCACCTGTATGACTTAGAGAGCCATCTGTGTGTAAAGACAATCAATGAACGAAATTCACAGTCAGCATAGCATGTCCATCCATGCCATTTCGGCTGGCATCGGATAAATAGTCTAAGATTGCAGTGAGTTAAGACTAATTTCCTTATATTTCAGACTTAAGCAAATTGGAAGAATGGCAGACCATCATCGCCCTGAACAAGGAGGATCTGGAATGGTTTGAATCGGATTCTGATGATGATGACGACGATGATGATGATGATGATGAGGGTATGGATGATGATAGTGATGAAGATGATGACGATGATGGTGGAATGGAGACAGATTGAGATCTGTATGTGTCCGTAATTGGAAAGAGATATTGTATTGAGTGAAAATATGTAGCTTTCAGAAAATGTATGTTTTTGCCACTAAAGCAGGTATGGTGAAAATGACTGGAAATGCTATAAAGATTGCTTATATATTTGTCTTGACAGGTTTATGAACTATGACATTTTCAATTTGTTATGTATGTGATAATATATATATTAATAAACTGTAAAACTGACTGAGAATTTCATTGGGCCATGTGAGTAATAGTGAGTAATAAGAAGCCTGGTTAGAATAATATTGACCAAATGATACTGTCCAGAGTGTTGTTTTATCTATTGATTGTTTATACACATGGATGGCTCCACAGCTGTTAATCACCAAGGCGTCAATTACTAGTCCTATGTATATCACCTGTTTTCTATTTTTTTTTTAATGATTACTCTTTTATTTTTTTATTACTTTTAGTAGTGTCAATAATATTTTGATAATCAAAATGTCAATGATAATAATATCAATATAAGTAACAAAAAATCCTGAATGGGGAAATCGGTTAGGTTACATGGGCATACCATTTGGCTCTTTGGTGGCCATCGATGTGCATATAAACATCATAAAGGAATCCTACAGTTGATAGTAGATTTACCTGGCAGCAATGAATTAATGTTCCTGTAACACCATTCACAATAAGTTGAAGGACAAATGGGTTATAAAAAAGTATGAGAGCTTTGTATTAACTGATCCTGTACAAAAAAAGTAACTAATGCCCCTGTCTATTTTACCAGGTTACTCAGATATCAATATTTGAATTTTTACTTTAGGAACACTTGATCGTTAAATTATATGAGTGGTTCTTAACCCATTTACTACCATGCTCCTTCAGGAAATTAGTTCTTCCCTTCATGTCCCTTTATCTGCACTTGACGGTTCCCCCACAGATTTTAAAGATAGAATGCAAAGACAATTGAAAACTTTTGATTAACAAAGAGCAACACACACTTGCTCACAATACACCAATAAACTTATGGCTGCTTACTATTTTAGGTACATATTACAAACTGAAATAAATCATACCTCAACAGCCTCAGCCAAAGAAATATGAAAGACAAGGAGTGATTATAAGGGTAAGTGTCGCAGACTGGCAGAGTATGGAATCCAGCACTGAGAATGGTTAATGGTTAATGGTTAAAAGCAAAATAAATGTGCTAGGCATTAAGGTCATATAGCATTATAGGAAGGTATAGTAAAGGGTGATGTCAGGTGATAGCTGCTATGCGTCAACTATCTAATGTTGGAAAGTTGAAGTTGGGTAAGGGTGTTGATGAGGGAAAGGGTTATGGTGGTTTAGGTAAGGGAATTAGATCAAGTGAAGGATATTTATGCGTCTGAGGAAGGAGAACACGTTGTTATAAGAAGCAAGGATGTGACGTAGGTCTGGTCTGTGAGAACGGAAACCGCGAATATTCCAGTGCAGGAGAGCTATATCTTAGTTATTATATGAGTGAAAGCGCCAGTATGTGTTGGGGAATCGGGGGGGGGGAGCTAGGGGGTGTAAAGGAGGGGTATCAGGAGGTAGGGAATCTGGGGTAGGGCATTGTTGTGACATGAGTGAGTCCCGTGTGTATCCGGGAGGGAGTGGAAAGGATAGAGGGGATGGAGGGAGGGAGAATGTGCGTATAGTTGGAGTTGAAGGGGTTGGGTTGTGTTGGGAGGGAGTAGAAGGAAGTGGTGTGGGGGAATATTAATGGTAGGAGGATGGATATCGGTGGTGGACGGAATTGAGGGGGTTAGGTTGTGTTGAGAGGGAGTAGGAGGAAGGGGTGTAGGGGAAATATGAGTAGGAGGGGTGTGGGTATCGGCAATCACTTTAAGTGTGGAGGGAGCATGAGTTATGGGATCTTGTGTCTCAAGCATATATCTTTGAATGTCTTCCATAGTTTCTGCAGTGGAGTTGGTTGGAGAGTTTTGTGGGACAAAGGTTTTCTTATGAGGAGGGGAGAGGAGACTGGTGTCTGAGGAGTAAAGGTAAAGGTAGGTGGAGGTGAGTGTGCGGTAGGGGAAGAAGTGGTGGAACGTTTAGTTTGTCTGCGGGTAGTGCGGAGAGGGAGAGGGGATGGTGTTGGGGCTGTAGTTGAGATTGGAGCTGTGGTTGATATTGGTTGAATGTAGAAGTGGAAGTGGTGGAAGTGGGGAAGTAAGTAGGTATAGGGGAGGGTGTAGGAACATCTTGAGGTGGAGGGGGAGGGGTAGAGCGAGCGGCATTACTGGATTAGGGAGTATAAGAGAAACCTTGTCGGCATGCTTCCTGTCTGGCTTCACATAGAGTGAGACCATTTTTGTATCTGAGAGCTGCTACCTCAGACTCGAACTTGTAAGTGGGACAGCATCTATAAAATACATTATGGGGGCCGCCGCAGTTAGCACGTGTGTGTTTATGCTGAACAGTTTGATCTGTTATGACCGGGTTGGGCACAGAGGGGGCATCGTTCTGTGGAGCGGCAGTGTTTGGCAGGATGTCCAAATCGCCAACAATTTTGACATTTACGGGGAAGAGGTTGGTATGGTTGAACAGGGAAGGATTGTCCACTAATGTAGAAACGAATGGGGTCATGTGTACTGAAAGTAATTGTGGCAATGTTGGTGGGTTTCTTTTGATGACCTCTAGGAGGAATGGAGTAGCAATGTACTGATATCACATCCTGGTCTTTGAGGCAACCAAGCAAGTCTTCTCCACAATCTGACCAACCTTTGGTATCGACTGGGTAGTTTGCTGGGGAGATAGAGACAGTTCCGGTACAAATATTAAGAGTTAGATGAGGTTCTGCAGGGATGGGGTTGCCAGAGAGATCAGTTAGTTTTGATAATGCTATAGCTCCAGCTTCAGATCTGACTGTTACGAGATGGGAGCGATTGCATTGGGTACGGAAAGGGACTCTGTCTACTCTGTTTTTGAAGACATTGTTAAAAGAGAAGAGTGTTGCCTGAGTAAGGAGCTGTAAGGGGGATCACGAAAAATCGGTCCCATTTAGCTGGGCTAAATAGAGTTGGTGGTTGGTGGTGGTAGAAGGACGGGAGCGTGTGAAAGCGGGAGTGTTGTTGAGGGGGGTAGTATTACGGAGAGATGGAGAATAAGACTGTAAGGTAATAAGGGAGGTTGGGGTGTTTGATGAAGAAGGTTGTAAGGGAAGAGTTGATGAATTCGAGGAAGTTGGGAGGGTAGGAATGTCTTCTGGAGATTGAGTCTCTGCTTGGGTGGGTAATGCACTAGTAGGCATTGAGGAGTGGGTAGTAGTTTTAGTGTTCGGAGTCACGGTCAAAGGAGAGCCTGGGGTCGGGGAGCCGGTGGGGCTATTTGATGAAGGGGCAAGCCTCATTGCCCCTAATAGGGGTATTACATCTTCATTAGTGGCCATGGGAAGCCTTGATTATGTAAAGGGAAATAAACAGTCCACCCCCCCCAGTGCCCTGTAGGGGGGTAAGGGCTAGAAGGGCTTGGAGAAGGGACGGAAACAAAAAGCTGGAGGGGGAAAAGACCATGTAAAATTAGTTGTCGAGGGCTGAGGCCCTAGGCAGGGGAGATCCCTGCATTGGGCCTTCCCCACGACAACAACGGGCAAGGGATTGGGGGTGGGGGCACCATTGAGAAATATATAGGACAAGTTAACTACCCTTTCCCCTGGGTGTCGATGGATAAGGAGGAGGTCAATAAGGACTGAAAATCGTTAGCCTATATAGACTAGAAACGTAAAGGCAATACTTCTGCATATTTTATGATCTCGGTGTTAACCCTTGCTCTTCTTAATGGAATGAGAAATGTATTTATAGAAGCTGGTACTTTTCCCCTGAGGCTCATGTGGGAATATCTTTAAACTGGGCTCTTGGTCTGTAAATGCTATATGATTATATTTGGTGTTCTACTTGTTAGACAATCTTAGGAATTACATAGCCATTTGTTATGATCCTTAAGTAAATTTCCAGTACTCATTTTGAGGTTTGTTTTCACGAGAAAATATTAGCTTCACTG
>NW_020869501.1:96143-107824 GCF_003789085.1 Penaeus vannamei
CTGCCCTCCTTCTCCCCATCTCTCCCCCCCCCTCCCTCCCAACACCACCCTCCCTCCTTTCTCTACCCCAACCTCCCTCCCTTTCCCTACCCTCCTTCGCCCATCGCTCCCTCCCCACCTAACCCACCTTCTTCTCCCCCTTCCCTCCCCTCCCTACCCTCCCCCCCTCCCCAGCCGTCCTCCTCCCCTCCTCCCTCCCTCCCTCTGTCCCCTCCACCACCTGGCACCTGGCACGCGGCATCAGGGTCAGCGTAGATCCCCGGCAGGAGGCTCTGGCACTGGAAGGAGGTCGTGGGAACCTGGTGGAGGGTCGGGTAGTCCTGCCCGGCCACTCCGAAGATGCAGTCCGCGTCGGGGTCGTTCTCCGTGGCCTCGCACTTGAAGTCGTACACCTGGAGGACGAGGAAGAAGAGGAGCGGTGAGGATGGCTGGCTGCTCTTTCTTGATGTTTATTTATTTTCATTAATATTAGAAATTGTCCGTTGAGTTACTCGTTTGTTTTCTTCGGTAGAGTCTACGACTCCGTTCGTGTGAATTTTTCGTTCACCGCTCTTTGCGTTACCATCATTGCTAGCATTATCACCATTGTTATCATTATTAATGATATCATGGTCATTATCACAAGCATTATGTACGGTTGCATAAATGTATGTATATAAATCAATGAATCAGTCAAAATATATATATATATATATATATATATATATATATATATATATATATATATATATATATATATATGTGTGTGTGTGTGTGTGCGAGTGAGTTCGCGCGGGCGCGTGTGTATACAGTTGCATTTACTGACTTTTATTTCATAATTTGTCATTATAATTTTTACAAGTAAAAGGCCTTCATAAAAGAGTTGAATTTATTTATGCCTATGTATAATTCTTCGGTGATTAACAACAGTGATATTAGAAGTAATAGTAACAGCAGTGGTAGTATTCATAACATCAGCAACGGCTACAACAACTATAAAAATGACATCAAGAATGATAATGATAATAATAAACAAGAAACTCTAAGAGATCGCATACCTCCGCCAAGGCAATAGGGTTAATGACGCAACTAAAATACTCAGACGAAGAATCACATGAAAATCACCTCTTTCTCAAGTACTCGGGTGACGTCCGTGTTTCCCATCGCGCAATGCTAATGAATCCTTTAAAAACACTCATGAATCCAGATCATGATCCGGATCACCACCAACATTTACTGGCATCTTAGTTGGTCTAAGGTACTTGTGGTAAAAACTCAATAAAAACCTGATCTGTTCATAACTTTTGAGTTCTCCTGCAAACCAACTAACCAACGCTACCAAAAAAAAAAAAAAAAAAAAAAAAAAAAAAAAAAAAAAAAACCCTCAGCGGACGTAATTATAATAATAATGATCATAATCACTGCTGATGAAACAGTCGTGCAATGATACTGATGATGATGAAAATGATGATAATAAAGATTAAAATAAGGTAAAGGTATAATGATAGTGCTGCTGATGACGAAACTAACGAAAACGGTGATAAAAGTAACAAAAAAGATGATCAAACTAACAATAATCCTGTGATCATCAGTGCAAGTGCTAGACAACAACACCAACAATAAAAACGTGAAAGAAAACGAAATGTAAACTTAACTCGATTTTCTCCTTTAATTACAGTACTTAGGTTGTGAAACTCTCCCCACCCCAACACCTGTTACTGTGTACCTTTACCTGTTCACACACAGGCGGAAATACTTTGTCTAATCGCGAAGGAACTCTCTCTTTTGCACAGACTCGAAGGGTGTAATATGGCCATGCCCATGCACACGCCATAGAAAACGAAAGGTGTGGTTCAGGGAAACTGTTCTGTGGGTAAGGTCATTTGCTGAAATATTTCGTTTTTCTTGTTTGTTTACTTTCGCTCGGTACAGAAGGATGAAAAAGAAAGGGGGTGCGGAGGGAGGTATATTATAGGGATAAAAGAAGTGGGATGATTAAGAAAAGGTAGAGAGAAGGGAGAATAAATATAGGTGGGAAAAGAAACAAGGAAGAGAAGAGGAAGAAAGAGGGTTGACGTTAAAAAGAAAAGAATTCTTAATAACCTTTTTGTCAATAACAAATGAAAACTATAGGTATATACGTAGTAATAAGGAAACTGGCAGTCCGGTAAAGAAAATCCATCATCCGAATTTTCAGAATTTGATAGACAATATTAATAATCCGGTTATCTCGATTACAGACCATTAAACCCTACAATGACCGTTAAAACCGTTACATCCACCAACGGTTAAGTACAAAATCGAACTGGTCTTGACTTTCCAATGGCGAATCGTACTCAAGGAACTGAAGTTGCTAAATTGCAACACTTTGGCAACTTGCACGCTCAGAGGTGTTACATGTAATCCTAAAATCTATACTATGGCGTCATAAAATGTGCTTCAGGGACTACTAGTGATATTTCTTGCAACAATAACGGATACAGCGAGTGTTTTTTTCGTTTAATATCGCAAAAGAAAAGAAAATAAATTTGTCACTGTCAGTTGTAGATCTATTGGGCCCGGAAGCATCAGTGAAGTGGAAATTCATGATTTATGGACTTTATGCTTGTTGCGCTCGGAGTATATTTCCTGAATGTGATTTATGATGTATCAAGGAATATGTGAGAACATGGAAAATAGTGGGGAGACGGAGGGAGGGAGGGAGGGAAGGAGAGAGAGAGAGAAGAGAGATAACGAGAGAGGACAGAAAAGTAGAGAAAACTAGACAAAAGATATACAGAACTCGAACGCAAAACATTTCAGGCGGCCCGAGTCAAGAGAACGTCCACTTCTCGCCTCGCGCCCCCCCCCCCCTCGCCCCTGGCCAAAGCTTTCAACAAGATAACTAGCTTGTACTGGAGGCAGTTGTGAGTCTAATTACCTTATCAGGCGACGATTATTCAGCTAAATTCAGCAACGACTGTGGTCACATATCCGCGAGCTCATAAGAACGAAGTTAAACTATAGCGGCGATGAAAGTGACAATTGCTGGCTGGGAAACTGCCTTTGGGGCTCTGGCTAATATCGTTACTGTTGCGAGAGGCCTTGTGGAAGGGCATGGGGGTGGTCCTGAGATATCTCGCCTGCAGTCTTATCGTGATTATATATATATATATATATATATATATAATATATAATATATTATATATTATATAATATATATATATATTATATATATATAAAAAAAAACGCACAAAACAGCAACTGAAACAAACACACACATACACACACACCACACACACACACACACACACACACACACACACACACACACACACACACACACACACACACACACACACACACACACACACACACAAATATATATATATATATATATATATATTATATATATATATTATATATATATATATATACAGGGAAAACAAAGAGAGGGGAGGGCTTCATACTTGTCAAACTCAAGATATCCTGTACACACACACATGAATAAATAATATATATATATATATATATTATATATATATATATATATTATATATTATATATATATATACATACACATAAATTATACATATATACATATATATGCATACATATATAATATATATATTATATATGTGTGTGTGTGTGTGTGTGTATTTATATACATAATATATTGACCTATTCACTTATCCATCTATATATAATATAAAACGAAAATAAATAGGAAAAAATCGCCTACATGATATTGCGGCCAAGCGGTGCAGCAGCGGTCAGCGCAGTGAGGCCCTGCTAACCACCGGAGGATAAGTGGCAGTCTAACCTAAGCTGGCTTCTAAGTTGCCTACAAACTACGCCGCTCTCTTTGGCTTTCCGTTGCTTCATAGTTGTGCTAATATGCATATGCCAGCTGCGTGTGTGGGGGGATGGGGAGGGGGTTGTGTGCGTTGAGGGAGTGAGGGGTAGGTTGTGTGTGTGTGGTGAGGGAGTTGAGTGTGCTTGTCTCTTTTGCGTGCCTCCGTGCGTGCGCGTGCGTATGAATACCTCTACATTTGCCGCTTCAGTGCTGTGCGAATATGCATGCTTGTGCGTGAGTGAATGTATATATATATATGTACGTGCATGTAAATGAGCCGTTGATTGGTGTGTAGGTTTTCCCTTTCTACTGCTGCTTGCCTTCTGCGCTAAACCGCCATTGCTCTCGAGTTTCTCTTCGCCTTTCGTCATTCTCTCCGAGCGACGCTTCCGCTGCCATGGTCAGCATGATACTAAACCATTACGTATACTGGCTATAATGATGAGCACATATTCATAATGATGATAATGTCTTTCAGGTTGATAATAATTATATTGATAATGATAATGATGCTAAGAGTAATGATAATAATAATGATAACAAAAACAACAATCATAATACTGAGAATAATAATAGTAATGGTAATATATACATACCTAAATGCATATATATATATATATATATATATATTATATATATATATATATATATTTATATGTGTGTGTGTGTGTGTGTGTGTGTGTGTGTGTGTGTTGTGTGTATGTGTATGTGTGTAAATGTATAGTTATATATGTATGTACACACTGATCACCCCACGCCCCTGCCCTTTAAACAAACAAACAACCCGCACTCTTGCTGCCTTGTCATCCGAATGGCGCACCGTCATGCTGTCATGCCGAGCGAGCGCACGACACCCGCGCCGCACGCCCAGCGCCGCCCGCCGAGCGCAAGGGCGCGAGAGGGGAGTGGTGGTGGGTGGGTGGGCGGCGGGGAAGGACCTTGGGCAAGAAAATGCTATGCTGTCTCAGAGGTCGTGTGTCTTTGCTAGTTTTATCAGCGCTTTTGTCTTCCTTACTTTCGGCTTCACTTTCGTTATCATCGCCATCATCATTATCTTTAACTTCCTTAGGATCATTATAATTATTGTAAGTATTGCCATCATCATCATCATTATTGCTATAATCATTAATATCATATCTTTATTGTTATCATCATTATCGTTTCTTTCATCATCGTCACTTTTATCATAACTATTATCATTATCACAATAATTATCATTATCATTACTGTTATCAATGTTATTATTATTATCATTATCACTACCAACATTGGTATCATTATTATGATTATCATCATAACCATTATTACGGACGATATCATTATCATTTTCATTATGATCATCATGGTTTTTATGATCGTTATATTTTTTATGGATACCGTTCCTTGAGACGGAAAGTAATGAAAAGAAAATTAGGACAAGAAGTGGCATAAGGAGAGTGAGAGAGAAAGAGAAAGAGAGAGAGAGAGAGTGAGTGAGAGAGAGACAGAGAGAGAGAGAGAGAGAGAGAGAGAGAGAGAGAGAGAGAGAGAGAGAGAGAGAGAGAGAGAGAGAGAGAGAGAGAGGAGAGATAAGAGAGAAGACAGACAGACAGAGAGAGAGTGAGAGAGAAAGAGAGACAGAGATAGATAGAGAGGGGGGGGGAGAGACAGAGAGAGGGAGAATGAGTGAGAGTGAGAGATTGAGAGAGAGAGAGAGAGAGAGAGAGAGAGAGAGAGAGAGAGAGAGAGAGAGAGAGAGAGAGAGAGAGAGAGAGAGAGAGAGAAGAGAATGGATAACGAAAAAATCCCACGAAGCAGAACCACCTCCCGTGCCCCGGAGAAACACCTGTGGTGTGGTGGAGCCTCAGGAGCATACTGAGGGAAGGACACCGCGCACAGAGCAAACAGGAGCCCAGACACGGCCGCTGTTACTAGCGTTCTCCTCAACACTGTAAGGAAAAGGAAAGAATAGTGATACTGGATGTTGTGATTAGTTTATGGGGATCGATGATCGTTATTTTGACTAGAATTTTTTGGTTTGATTTATTTATTGATTTATATATTCATCTGTTTATTTGTTTATCTATTTATTGCTAATAGTGTGGTAGCTTTATCAAAATGGTGGGATATGTGATTGTTTTTGATTAGAAAATAAGGAAAGTGATTATGTACTACAATAATGAAAATGATATATCTATTTTACAGTATATTAGAAACTCATTAAATAATTTATTAACTATTTTTCATGTTCATATAATTATATAGCGAAAACAATCACAAGAATCAAATCAACTTGCTTTTAGATCTCATTTTCACATGATTTCAAGACAGTTTTTGAAAAATTAAAATGATAAAGGACAGTACTTACTCATGAATGGATTTCGGAGTGAAGTGTCGTTAATCTTTCAATAATTTGTCGACGTATTTTTGAGATTTTTACTTTTTTTCTGAAACCATACAACGAAAGAAAGAAAGGTTAGAAAGCTATTGATATCTTAATTGCATCAACCCAAACTAAATATAGCAATATACCAATTAATCTATAATTTTTCATATGTTCTATTGTAGAGTGAATTTGCAGAATTATAAATTGCATTTCTCTTCCCTAAGTCTACGTTGTCATTCATATCTGTACAATTGGGGAACACATTTTCACATCAGAAATTACGGCGATTGCAAAACGAACAATTGTTTGGCGGCGGAAAAGAAAGAATTTGTGTGATCTTTGGCCGCCATTTTCCAATTACATTTTCTCGCCTCGAACCAAATTGTACAACGGAGTAGGAGAGAGAGAGACAGAGAGAGAAAGAGAGAGAGAGAGAGAGAGAGAGAGAGAGAGAGAGAGAGAGAGAGAGAGAGAGAGAGAGAGAGAGAGAGAGAGAGAGAGAGAGAGAGAGAGAGAGAGGAGAAGTGGAGGGAGAGAAAGAGAAAGAGAGAGAGAGAGGCAAGAGAGTGGGGGAAAAGGAGGGAGAGAAAGAGAGGAGAGAGGAGAGGGAGGAGGGAGAGAAAGAGAAAAAAAGAAAGAGAGAGAGAGATAGAAAGAGAGATAGATAGACAGATAGAGATAGAGAAAGAATGAGAGAGAAAATTACTACACGTCGCTGAATCCGAAGAATTTTCCTTTCTCGTTCAAAAGAGGAGAGAGAAGAGAGAGAGAGAGAGAGAGAGAGAGAGAGAGAGAGAGAGAGAGAGAGAGAGAGAGAGAGAGAGAGAGAGAGAGAGAGAACAGAGTGAACAGAGAGATTTCTGCTAGTCGCTAAATCCGAAGGTTCCTTTCTCGCTGTCGAAAGAATCGGAAATATTCTCCGGTTGTGTGTGCAATCTGCCGCCAATTAGCGAGTGCGCAACGCGGTGCGCTTTTGTTCTTTTTTTTGGCGCGAATTCCGTGGGCGGCGTCGAGTGCCTCCGCCATCTGGGATTGCGGGAATCAAGGCTCAAGCAGGCTGAGGAACATATGCCTGTCTGTATGTCTATATGCCTGCACACACATCAATATGTACATATATGCATTCATAATATAATATAATATATATATATAATATATATTATATATATATATATATATATATATATATATATATATGTATATTAATGTACACAGCACACATACACACACACACTATATATATATATATACCTATACATATATATATATATATATATATATATATATATTATATATATTATACTATATATATATATTATATATATATGTATATATAATATATAATATATATATATATATATATTATATATACATATATTATGTATATATATATTATATATATATATATACATATATTAGTTATATTATATATATATCATATATATATATTATTCATATATATATATATATATATATATATATATATATTACAATATATATGCATACATACATGTACATATATATATTACATATATATTATATATATATATATATATATAATATATATATATATAAGTACATACATACATATATATATATATATAATATATATATATATATATATATAATATATATATTATATATCTGTGTGTGTGTGTATGTATGTATGTATATATATATATATATATATATATATATATATATATATATATATTATATATAATACATATTATAATCCCATATGAAATAGCCAGAACTATAAATAATGGTAGGATAAACGACCGAATATAAATACTTTAAATGACAGAATAAAGCGAAACAGTGAGTGAGTGAGAGGAAGAGAGAGAGAGAGAGAAGGTGAAGAGAGAGAAGGTAGAGAGAGGAGGTGAGGAGAGAGAGAGGTGAGAGAGAGAGAGAAAGTGAGAGAGAGAGAAAGTGAGAGAGAGAGAAGTGAGAGAGAGAGAGTGAAGAGAGAGAGAGAGAGAGAGAGAGAGAGAGAGAGAGAGAGAGAGAGAGAGAGAGAGAGAGAGAGAGGAGAGAGAGAGAGAGAGAGGAGAGAGAGAGAGAGAGAGAGAGAGAGAGGAGAGAGAGAGAGAGAGAGAGAGAGAGAGAGGAGGAGGAGAGAGAGAGAGAGAGAGGAGAGAGAGAGAGAGAGAGGAGAGAGAGAGAGAGAGAGAGAGAGAGAGAGAAGAGAGAAAAAGAGATAAAAGAATAGAGAGAGAGAGAGAAGAGAGAAAAAGAGATGGAAAACAAAGAGAGAGAGAGAGAGAGAGAGAGGGAGAGAGAGAGAGAGAGAGAGAGAGAGAGAGAGAGAGAGAGAGAGAGAGAGAGAGAGAGAGAGAGAGAGAGAGAGAGAGAGAGAAATTATATATTTCACTGCCAGTGCGCACTTAAAACAATAAAAAGAGATAAAGCAATGGAAGTCAACACTAACTAACACAGAACATTTTTTTTCACATCGGAGTCAAATCTCTTGATCCCGCAAGCCGTAACTGTTCTCGTTCTTAAAAACTTTTCGGACACACAGTAATGACCACAAGATATAGCAGATGTTCTCACAGCAGCTTGGAAGCAATATTTTGTTCTTCATCTTTAGGGGGAGAAATCACACTTTTTTTTTGGCTTTTTTCGTATTTTTTCTTTTTGGGGGGAGGTTGTTGAATAGTTTTAGGCTTGTTTCCTCCCTTCGGTTTCACTCGATTCACGATAATTATCGCAAACTTATCCACTGGCAAAGTTCCCGGCAAACACCTTCCTTTTCCGCTATACACACTAATCCGTCGAGACTGCTTCCTGGTCCTCCAACTCCACCAAAGTAGTAGTGATGTCTTGAATAATTGTCTGTCGGTCGGCCTCTGTTCGGGGCCCGACGGCTGAACCACACCCAGTCCACTCCCGCCTCTGCCTCCTCACTCTGCCTGTCACCGAGCGTTCACCTTGGCACACTGGGCACGTCTCCTTCCGTTTGTGTTCCGTGCGTGCCCGCTACCCCCCTCCCCCTCTGAGTGGGGGGGGGGGGCATCCCGCTTTTATGTACGCGTCGAGGTGGGGGGGGGGAGGGGAGGTGTTAAGGGGGGGGGATTCTTGTCACGTTATATTACAGACGTTTTAGAATTGTTGCCCGTGTTTTATGCTGTTCTTTATCACTTGTTATTCATATAAATATTATCATCATCATTTATATCGTTATGATATGGTTATCGATGTGATTTCGTTTTCGCGGGGTGAGGGCATGGGGGGGGGGGGGGAGGGAGGTTCGGAGACAGAAAGCCTTCGCTGATTTCAGTCGCGACTTCTTCGGGTCCTGCTCAGCGACGCCGCTCCCGGGCTGACTTCGACGGCTCTCTCCCTTTTGCTTTTGGAAGATCACCGGCTCCGAGGCGGTTGCGAGGCGTCAATGAAATGCGTTGCTGTCCTTTGACACAATGAAACATCTTCCTTTGTATATTAAATACTCAAGGAATAAATAAACACACACGTACAAAGAAAAACACACACACACTACACAACACACGCACACAAACACATGTATGTATGACTAGATAAATAAATAAGTAAATATATATATATATATATATATATATATATATATATATATATATATATATATATGTATATATATGTATATAATGTTCAAACATACACCGCACACACACACATACATATATACTTATATATATGTATGTATGTATGTATGTATGTATATATATACATATATATACACACGCACAAACGCACTTATATATATATATATATATATATATATATATATATATATATATATATATATATATATGCGTGTATATGTATATGTATATATATATATATATATATATATATATATATATATATATATATATAGTGCGTGTGTATATATATATATGTGTATATGTATATATATATGTATAATATATATATATATATATATATATATATATATATATATGTACATACTGTCCAAACACGTTGCACTCTCAGAAATGACAAGGCCTCCGAGCACGCACGCACCAACAAGCACACTCGCCTGCTCTCCCGCCACTCACAGCAGCCGTACACACTAAGCCGACGAGATGTTGTTAGTCCCGTTGTCCGCGAGCGACTGAAAGCGAGAGTGAGGCGGAGCGGCGGCGCGGGCTCCCACCTTCGGAATTCTCTCGTCTGCGGTTGTGCACCTTTCATTTACCTGTATATCTCCATTTGATCGTAAATAATGTGTCATTTTGCTTGATGGGTTTGTGCTATTTTTTTTAGAATTTAAGTGCGAGGCCAAGGGTGTGTGTGTGTCTATGTAGTTATCTTATCTTCTCTTACTCTGGTTTTGTTAGAATGTTTTATCAATATTAATGATTTAATAAAAATGACTTATTGCTCTAACGTCTACGATGATCTATTATGAAAAAAATGGAAAAAAGAAGATGCCAAAGAAAACGAAAAATTACAATAGATCACAAATCATATGAAGACACAGCGTAATGCTCATTGCATTTTTATAAATGACTGATTCATTTCCAAAATGTTTCGGTCAAGGTGAGCGACTAAAAGGTGTTCCACTTTCTCCCGCGCTCACACCATTCCGGCATTTTTTTTTCTCTTTTTTTTTTTACCACTTGCGTTTGATGCATTCCGCGCACATTTCGTAATGCATTCCCTACACGCAAACTAAGTAAACATAAATGCCTCGCCGTTATCTCAAGTTTTTAAACAGGAAAAGAATTCACGGAGAGCCACAGCGGTTTCCCTTTACGCCCGTCGCCCCAAACTTTTCCTCGGCGCACAGCAGAAGTTCCTCGGACCTGCTGTTCCTCCGCGCGAAAGGCAGTGGCGCTGCGGGGAGGGAGGGAGCGGCACCTCGCGAGGAGTGCAGAAGGCGTGCCAGAGAGCCGCGGCAAGGCGGACACGAATGCGGTTCAGCTTAATTCCTGCATTTTCTTGCCGTGATTTCGTTCTATCCCCATTGTCTTTGTCGTCAGTTATTATTAGTATTTCCTTTTTTTTTTTTTTTTTTGTTTCATCTATTTATTCATTTTTTTCTAATCTCCCGTTTTTCCTTACTATGAGGCACACACAGCCTTCTGAGGAAAATAAAGAGGTGTATTAGTTTTCTATTTTTTTCTCTGTCTTTCCTTTCAGGCATCTCTCTCTCTCATCTCGTCTCGCTCTCTTCTCATCTCTGAATCAGCTCTCTCCTCCTTCTCTCTCTCTCTCTCTCTCTCTCTCTCTCTCTCCCCTCTCTCTTCTCATCTCTCTTCTCTCTCCTCTCTCTCTCTCTCTCTCTCTCCTCTCTCTCTTCTCTCTCTCTCTCTCTCTCTCTCTCTCTCTCTCTCTCTCTCTCTCCTCTCTCTCTCTCTCTCCTCCTCTCTCTCTCTCTCTCTCTTCTCTCTCTCTCTCTCTCTCTCTCTCTCTCTTCTCAACATCTTCTCTCTCTCTCTCTCATCTCTCTCTCTCTCTTCTCGCTCTCTCTCTCTCTCTCTTCTCTCTCTTGTTCTCCTCAGTTCTCTCTCA